>JAOEGT010044194.1:0-18688 GCA_025447795.1 Speoplatyrhinus poulsoni
TTGGGGTCCCTTGCTGAAGCTGCTGCCCCCGCGACCCGACTCCGGATAAGCGGGAGAGGATGGATGGATGGATGGGACTGTACAGAATAGTGTATACAACTCTATAAACACTTTAAATATGGATTTTTCCCCCCACCGATCCGATAACCTATAATTTCTTACTTCTCATGGCCAATACCGATCCGATAATCGATAATTTCTCAACATTTTTGTAAATTAAATAAATGATTGACAGTGGTTGAAATATGAAACGTTATTTAGAAATTGTAATTTTTTTTTTTAAATGTGAAGCACTTCAGCTGTTAGGCTTGTTCATGTTCCACAAACAAAGCTTACAACAAAGGCTACAGTAGCTTGCTTACCACTATCTGTTGACAAAAGGCTATCCATACTCTCAGTTTTTGCATCGGACATAATTTTCGGACATATGATTCCGATAAAGAAAATATGTCCAATATCGACAGATGATTTATTGCATCGATAATTATTGTGCACCCTTACTTTAAAGCAATGGATTCAGTAACAAATAAATGGAAGTAAGTAGATTAATTAAAGGAATTAATTAAATTTACAGTATGTGTGTGTTTAACTCACTGTCTTGTTAGTTATTTTTTTTATATAAAAGGTAATAGATAGTATAGGTTTATACAATAGATGAAATCAAATCAAAATAATCCCGGAAAACCATGACATGACATTTCCAACATAAATTACGTTTACAGTAGTACAATCTACTACTTGTAATACTGATATCACATGACATGCGTTTCCCAAATGTTTTGTGACATTAAGCATTTATTATTATGACAGTACTGAAACACCACAAACATGCAGGCAAATAAGCCTGCATGCTCAGTGACATATTCAGCCATAAATATGAACTAGCACACAATGCATGCGCTAACCATATGCTCACACGCATGCACATGCACGCACATGCACGCACACACTTCCCCCATCTTATCATGTGTCTTTCCCTACCCCATTTCCTTCTGCCGGTAGCAAGATAAAATATTAAAGAAGAGGGCGGTATCCTAACCCACATACTCTATCCTGCAATGCCAATTTCACTCACTGTCTTAATAGGCAGCAGATAGAAATACACACATACACACAAGCACAGTGACCCCCATATCCAGTATTTGTGACTTCATTTCACACACACATTTAGTACAGTATGCAGCAACAAACATTCATTGCTCTGAACGCAAACTGCGAGTCCTCTTCAAGTATAAGGCACACACACACACATACAAAGAACACTTAAGGCATATTGAGCACGCCACAGTGAACACCTAACACCTGAACGTGCACAGCTAGCACACATACAGTACACAAGACATCACTATCTGGTCTCACACACAATTTAATTTTGGCTCATCGACGTGGAAATAGGCTCACGTCAAATGATGGAAAGTCTTCTATTCAGAGCAGCAGTTTATCTTTCCTGTAGATTGATTGGGTACAAAGTGATATTTTCCTATCGCACGCTCAGCTGATAACCTGACATGGCCTGAATAGCTGCCAGTCAATAAATAATCAATTTGAGCACTATCTTCCAAATTACCTTCTCGAACCATCTCCCTATACCTCATGTGCTCTCTCTGCCACTCAATAACCAATCACAGACAGCGATTTTTTTTGTTTACATTTGCAAGCCATCTTGCATCTCCCCCCAACCCTCCCAACCTTCCCACCCTTCACCCCCACACACATAATCTTATCTCTTTCCATGTTTCTCTTATGTCTCAGCTTTCCATTCTGTTCTCTCTTTCTTCATCTATTATCTCTCACCATTTCCCTTAATATATCTCTTAGTATCCAGTATAATGCACTCATTTAGACCTTAAGATCTTTTCTTCATTCCATCTTTCTATCATCAATCAAAATCTAAAAATAATGACTCACTTATTGTCTCAATACAAGTCAAGCCAATTTAATATGATCAAAGTCAGTTTCTGATTGTGTGATATAATCTCTCTGCTTAGTCCTGGTTCTTCCCCGAGGCCTCCTCCCAGTCGGTCGTGTCTGGAACACCTCCCAAGGGAGGCGCCCAGGGGGCATCCTTACCAGATTCCCTTACCACCTCAACTGGCTCCTTTCGATGCACAGGAGCAGCGGCTCTATTCCAAGATAGCTGAGCTTCTCATCCTGTCATTAAGGGAGACGCCAGCCACCCTCCTGAGAAAACCCATTTCGGCCACTTGTACCCGTAATCTCATTGTTTCGGTCATGACCCACCCTTCATGACCATAGGTGAGGGTAGGAATGAAAATTGCCCGGTAGGTCAAGAGCTTTGTCTTCTGGCTCAGCTCTTTTTTCGGTGCAGTTTACAACGGTGCGGTAAAGTGATGCTGCTCCGATTCTCCGGCCAATCTCCCGCGAACAAGACCCGAGGTACTTAAACTCCTTCGCTTGGGGTAAAGACTCATTCCCTACCTGGAGTAGGCACTCCATCGGTTTCCTGCTGAGAACCATGGCCTCAGATTGTGCTGTACTAATCCTCATCCCAGCCGCTTCACCCTCAGCTGCGAACCGATCCAGTGAGTGCTGGAGGTCATGAACTAATGTTGCCATCAGGACCACATCATCTGCAAAAAGCACCCCCTCCCCACCACGACTACGCCTCGATATCCTGTCCATAAATATCACAAACAAGATTGGTGATAAAGCGCAGCCCGGCGGAGACCAACCCCCACTCTCTACCATAGAGAGCGTGATTCAGGAGTTCCTCAAAGTGTTCCTTCCATCGCCCAATTACCTCCTCAGTTGAGGTCCATAGTGTCCCATCCTTACTGTACACAGCTTGGATTGTTGGTTAAGGGAATTAAAATGGAAACAAAATATTAACAAAGAAAAATTAACATCTCTGGAATACCTCTACTACATTATGTATTTCAATTCAATAACACATTCCATTGTGTGGTGTTTCAGATGAAAATGTCTCACTGTACTCTCTGGTTAACAATATGTCTAATATCCTTTACGAACCGTGGCAACACATTTGCCATGTCGCCTACTGTATGTGAATGTGTAATAAGACAGACAGCAATTGTTCACTTATTAGTGGCTGGAAAGCCATTCAAAGCAGAGGGAGGGGGGGAAAGGGGTGGGGAGTGAGGAGAAAAGGAAAGCTAGCAAATGGGATTTGAAGCCTAGTAAAACAGTGGGGCTCCCCGGGAAAAGGGAGTTGTCACTTTGTATTAGACACACTTCCAGCGACAGAGGCCGGGAGTCTCTGGGAAGATGGAGAGCTATGGAGATAGGAGCTTCACACCTTTGCTCTGTGTGTGTACGTGTGTGTGTGCACGCACTTGCATGTGTGTGTGTGAGCGTGCTGGGGGAGAGGAGGGTGAACGGAGTACATTTCCTTGCATCTGTCTTTTTGCTCTCTTTCTGTGTATCTGTGCAAATGCCTGCTTGTCTATTATGTAGACTCCACTGTATAGACAAGCACACAGAGCACTCTACTGAGTATGCTGTGTGCCTACTTGCCGTCTATTATAATGCCTCATCTCCACCTTACCTCGTGTTCCATCTCTGGATTGTCACCCTCTCTGTGGCAACGCTTTAGCCTTCCTACTCCTCACTCCGTGTGTTCTGCCATGCACCTGCCTGCGTCCATACTGAAACAGCCACCGGTCTGTCGGTGTGTGTTAACCGCTGTGTGAAGGTGTCCTGCGGTACAGCCAATGCTGCCGGCTTGCTCCACCACTCAGGCTTGAACCGACTGGCCGTGCTGTAGAGAGGAGGCATAGCGTGGAAGTCCATCATGTCAGACACACCCCGGGGTCACAGACACTGACCTCCTGTGTGGCCCAGACTAACAATTGAAGGAAGAAAATCTGGATAAATAGATATATGCTGTTTCTTCAATACTTGAAAAGGAGGTCTGTAGTGGTTATATATAATGCATGGTGGGTCTGGGGTCACAGGAATATGGTGTTTTGTCTGTTGGAAGGACACTGAGCCCCTGGCTCAATGCTGGTTGCTTAAGGATATGGATTCAGAATTGAAGGATTTTCCAAAGTTGGACTCATTGTGAAGAGAACACCCAGTGGCATAAAATGAAATGAAAGAGATGGAAACTGTCAGATTTAACATTCACCTTTGACACTTTTGAAGGTACTGTTTGGAATATTCAAAAATAGAACACCTGCGGTTAGACTTTTAAATATGAGATAATCTCTTTTGCTTATCTTTCTGATTCTCCCCTTGTTCCTTTCAAACAAATGGTTTCTCTGTATAGATTTATGAATATATGGTCACAAAGAACCGTTAACATTCAGCCTGTCAGGGTACACATTTTTCTAATATTGCCTTTAGCATTGCTGGAGCGAATAAGATAAAGACAATGAGATAAACTATTCATAAATCAAATATTAGAAAAAATACAGTTCTTAGGTCAGAATCGTTGGCAAAATGGCCAACGCCTCAGATACTTTAACTACCTGTGCTTCGGATCTTGAAACCTGGAGCCCATGCACATCTGGACAGATTGGCTTCTTGGTAAAACTATCAGCTAGGCTCCGACTCTTGCCTTATTATGCACCAGGTGAGACCCAAGTGCTAACTGGTTTAGGTTGGTAGTTCAGTATTTATTACCTATTACCAAAAGCAGCAGGCAAACATTAGATCAGGGAAAGGCACGATCAGAACAGAGGCAAGCAAAGTAGTAGGATGTGGGTAAACTGAAAATAAAGGTAAAGCGGTTAGCAAGGTATTGCGCTGGGCCAATTACGGTAAACAATCTGGCACAAACTAATAGATTGCACTGAGGTAATCAGATACATTAAAGAGGAAGAACAGAACAGCATTTCTGAGTGGGACTCTACTGTATGGGAGAAGTCTGTAATGCTAAATATGGCGGGGTGGTTGCACTAACGCAAGCTAACAGTTGCACAAGTATAGTAGAAGTATAACCTTTGGGTAAAAAATACTTGTAAAACCTTATGATGGGTTAATGACGCCAAACTTTATTTTATATATAAGATTTGGCTCGTAATTGTATAAATGCAGTTTTTATGTTCCGGTGACCACTGAAAGTTCAGTTATGTCTCTCTCCCCATTAATTTCGATGCAGTCTTCTAATTACTTCCCAGACACATTATCAAGATGGCTGCTGAGTGGCCAGACTTGCCTAAGGACTGTGGTTAAGTTAAGGGGATAACGGGAGGAAAGTAGGAACACCCGGTATGGGTGGAGACGAGCATAAAACAGGTGAACACTATACAATAAGGATAATCTAAACAGTTCTGAACAAAATGATTATTTCAACACTGTTAAAAAGGTAAACAAATTGTAAATGCCACAAAACATAAATGGGGATTATCGTCAATTTCCCCAGGGGAGGTCACTGAGGTAGTCAAACAACTACGCAGTGGCAAAGCCCCGGGGATTGATGAGATCCATCCAGAAATGCTGAAAGCTCTGGGTGTGGTTGCTTTTATGCTGAATCTATGGAAAATAATGAATCAGTTTTATATGCATGGGTGTGCTTTTCCTACACATTACATATATACAGCTTCTTGCCTGTTGGTGCTGGGTGGAAGAGAATGGTAGAAGTCATATTAGATCAGTGTCTTAAACTTGACAAAGTTTTCATTATAGACAAGCTTTTTGTCATATTTTAGACACTGATCTAATATGACTTCTACAATTCTCTTCCATCCAACACCAACAAAAGGCACAAAGATGTTTATTTGCAGACCAAGATATAGTTGAAAGTAATGTGCAGGTGAAGCACACCCGTGCATATAACACAAATGTATGAAATTCCATAGATTCAGCATAAAAGCAATGCATTTGATGTGGAACGTTCTGTAAGGGTGTTCAACCAATATCGTAAATGTTGTATGTATCAATTCAGTAGTTATTGTAACCATAACGTGCCGAAACTAATAAAGCCATCATTAAACCTAAAACACAAATATACAACTGCAAAACTTATATTCAGCACAAAACACACACACAAGGCAATTGATACTGGAGAAAGGGGTTTGTGACATAGTGCCGTCAAACCTTTTGATAGAACAAGAGATATACTAAAATGTTTCCTTTGCTCCAACATTCAGCGAGATGAAAAGAAAACTGCTTACATCTTCTGGTATAAAAAAAACAATGTTATTGTTTTACACATTATACATACGTCTGTCTATCAATTAGGCGTTTCTAATAATAGATAGCCTAAAATTCATAGTTTAGGTCTGGCGACATCCCTGCTGTGCTAGAGGTTATATTTCAATCTACTTTTCAAAATGTTATTAATTTCAAAACATCTCTCAAGTTTCTTGCTTCTGCCATTGAAGTCGCACTTTCCCATGTATACAATTTTTGTGTGTACGCATGGTTCAAAGAGTGCATGGAGGACCTCACATTCTCCCGTAAAGTTTGTTTTTTATAGATCACAACCGTTGCGTGCAAAGTGGCGTACGCAACGATAAGACCCCAGAAGTGTTACACTTTTGCTCTCTTTTCATCAAGTTGGCATCAAGTTGCTCAATTTGTTTGTATTGCAATCTTTGTTAATCTAAACCGAATGGCAGTTATAACATAACATTTCTGAAATCCCAAACACAATGCCTTAACTATTGTGTCTAAAATGTGTTACTGTAGATTAAACATCTGCCTGTTTGTTTAATTAGGAAAGGCAGCCAATAGTGTGGCCATCTTACAAGGACTGTTGAGTGATACTGTACGTGGCTTTGTGGAAGAATAGACATGACTCATTTTTATGTCCGAGATGCAGCTCCATTATCTGTGTAAAGATTACAAAGCCACTGCTTGCACAGGCATGTTTCCGCCTACGACACAATATAGAAGATATGGTTGAAAATAAAAGCATAAAGCATAATTATAATGAAGTAGCTCAAAAGGTCAGATGTGACATCTTAAACTAGTGTGAAACGTTGATCCCCTCTGGAGATCAAACCCATAGATGGCAGCGCCACAAAAATTGTCTGACCAAGAATCAAATAATGACCTCAAATCAGAAAACGGTTTGGCCAACTTCAAAACTGATCATAAAGATTCAGTTATTATGGAGAAGACTGTTGATATTTGAATTAAATCAAAACAAAAACACATCTCTCTTCAATGCCATAGGGTGCTCCCTCAGAAGCTCTGCCCCACACATTGGAAACGCATTGCCAAAGATATTGATGTGAGGTGTGGTCTGCACCACATTGTTTGTGTTCCCATTTACATAGCCATGCTGTGTAATACCACCAGATTATATTTTCAGCACACACAAAGAACAAACAGTTATCAGAACATGAGATGATATTTGCTGCACAAAAAAGATATTAGCAGACTTTCACTAAACAGATGTAACATGTTTCGGTAAATATATGAACTGTTTTGGTGATGAATCACCATATGGCTTTGCTTTCCAGGAGAAAGGCTCTCATGTTGCTTCAAGTGTCTCAAATAAATGAAAGTAGGTTAAAGTACCTCCACAATCCTTTTACCAAAAACATCTATATTTTGATAACATTATAACAGGCATCTGTTAAGACTGTCATATAGCTTTGCTGTGCTGTTTCATGATGTGTATTTGGCAGTGGTTTGTCATAAATGTTGGTTGTCACATGGGTTGGTTATCACAGAGCTTATTGTAGACAAACTGCCCTGAGTAACATGTTTCTTTTCAAATGTTTTACCTCTTTGTATGAGTAAATTTATATTGTCAGTATGTATAGAGCTAACTATCTTGGCATAAGGGAATAATTTCACATTTTGATGGGTAAGAGTAAATATTTACTTTTGTATAAAATTCCTTCTGTAGCTTTGTACATTTAGTGTATCTCTATATTGTAACTTTTGTTTAAGAATGGAAGGGAATAGCTATAGTTTCAGTATATTTGTCAGATGCTATAGGTCATATCAATTGGTTGTTAGCTAAACATTTATCTCAAGAGTTCAGATAAATTCAGTGGTTGTCACACTGAATGGAATCTTTTTAAAGTATAGTAACCCTTTGCTTCATTTATTTTGGTAGAAAAATGGTGAGCAGCTTTAAGAAGAAAGACCATGAAGGGATATACAAGCTGATGCAATGCTGAAGGCAGTAACAGGTTGCAATGCATGGGCAGGATAGTCTACTGTCTAATTATTCACAAACAAATACAATATTCACAAATCTATGCTATCAAATGCATTACGAACGTTTTGTTACATTTTATAGTGCATGTTTCATAAGGTTTTCTTGACTGTAAACCAACCCCGTGATGGGGTTGGTTGTCACACTTTTTATTTTATGGCTTATTTCTTCACAGTAAAACATATTACACTGATATAAACAATTATCATTTATACCCAAGACCTTAAGCTTTGGACCAATACTGAAATTATTTTTTTGTAATTTACTGGTGCTGAGAATTACTGGCAAGAGCAAAAAGCATCCCCCTTATCCAAAAACAAGATAGTTTTCCTAAAATGAGTGATATTGCCAGGCAATTAGACAGTCTATACCAGACCACTAATGCTTAATGAAGATATTGTCACTCAGAACATGAATCAATGTCATAATTATAATAATCTTAGAATGTACTGCATAACCCTACTACTGGTATTTGCCTATTATCAAAGCAGGACATACACATTTAGCTAAAGTGTAGGCTTTGACAGTCAGAAGGTTATGCGCTGTAACGAGGGAGAGAGAGAGAACAGAAAAGAGAATGAGTGACAAGGGAATAGCAGTAAATAAGTGCATGTGCGTGCGTGTGTGTAGGCTATGTGTGTGTGAGAGACAGAGAGAGAGAGAGAGAGAGAGAGAGAGAGAGAGGAGGGGGGTTGTGTTTGTGGGTGGAGAAATCCAGAGAATGCCAGGCAAGCCACTGCCTTTCCTTTCCCCCTCCCCTTTTTTCTACTCTCCCACTTCTCTCCGGTGGAAATTCATCCTTCAGGCTCAGTAGCGGACATTTGTGCCGAGGACCGAGGTCGTACGGACGTAGGACACAGGGCGAGGTCCCATTACAGCCTGGCTTCATATGGGTGTACAAGTAGGCAATAAAGCCCTCGTATAACGACTATTCGAACCTATGCGTTGCTTTAAACCCGTACAGGAGACCGTCATGTGACTTTTTCCATGCCTTTTTTATTCTTTTTTGATTTTGCGATTTTCTTAATTTCTTTGGATGAACTTGTTTTCCAGCCGTGCAGCTGGGAGATAGCCAGTGTAGGATTTGTTGTCGTGTGTTGCTGGTGAATGTAAGCTAATATTAGCCGGGACACGATCCTCTATTTAATAAGGCTAGTTTCCGACTAACTTTGGACGAGCCGAAGTCGGTGGATCGCCAGCAGATGGGCAAGAGTGTGAGATCTGACACCGAGTAGCTGCCTATTTGTCCCGTTTCAAGGAAGGAAGGATCGCCTTGGACGAGCACCACAACCTTCACCACCGGTGTGCTTGACACGACCTTCTGGAGAAAACAAGGACTGAAGCTGAATATCCTGGATTTCAAATCGGACATCTAAAGGTTAGTTTCCTTCCAAAAAAAGCATGGCCTTTGTTTGAACGCTATCTCAGTAGCGTACCGTAGTGTATATGCGCGTTTACGTGTAGGATAATAGGCGTTGATAACAGTTTTCTGTCGGTCTGGTCCCGTCTGGTCCGACATTCAAACTATTCTGTTTGTTAACGAATGCGACATGGGAGATGCTTCTGTTTTTGTAGGGTGTTTTAAGTTCTAATTTCTTAAAGGGGAATTTGTGAGTTGGGCGATAAACTGGGATTGTATCGCAGTGATTTGTTGCGGCGCACCGGTTAGGCAGCAAGCGGCGACGTGAGATAGAGAGGGATAGAGGAATATTTTTGTCAGCCGCTGTGTTATGAGCTGGCTTGCTGGGCTACGTATACTAGTTACGGCTTTCACCCCTCAGGCTGCCTCTCTATATTGCTCTAAATATTCCCCGTCCCCTTGCTCGGTAGTAGAATAGTGCATGCGTTTTGTCAGCTTGCCGAAGTCGAGGCTCGGGAGAGACTCGGTTTGCGTTCGTTCCTTGGCGTCAAAACTGAACAGGTGCTTTAGGCAGTTAAGGCTGCTTGGAACAGAACGGCCCCTGACCATTCCACCGACATAGCCTACATGATCGCGAGTTTATTTTTACCGACATGTCTCCATGTGTCTCCGTGTGTCTTTAAGGGTTGTCTTGTACGATATTCGACTACGATTGTGAGTCTAATTTGTCCTAATTTTATCCCTTTTACTGTGTGCTTGCGCGTTCCAAATATTATGCTCTTGTACACCGGGCCCCCCATCCCAGTTCGTGCGCAAATGAACGTGACGCTTTGATCCCAACTTGCACCTAATAGAGACAATACTAGGCCAAAAGACGGAACACGGCATTAGTTGTCACACAAAAAAAGCACCCATTAGCCGTATATAGCCTATAAACACTCTATGTTATGGACTCTAAGAAACACCCACTGTTGTACACTAGGATAGCTTACTCATTAAGCCATTTAGTTGTCCGTTGACTGATCTATGTTCGTGTGAAATCCAAGCATAATAATATCAGATTTGGTCGTGAATGTCCTAACGTTTACCGGGGGATGTTTTCGCGCATCTCGTCTTCATTCAGTGCACGTACGCTTTGCCATGGAGACGTTTGAAAGCCAACCGCGCTCGGGGTATGTCTCCTCTGACCGACAAAGACAAAAGACGCTTCAATGGGAGCTGGTCTGGAGAGGATGAATCTTAAAAGGGGAAAAAAAAACACCTCGACCAGTATGGTTGGTGCTTAAAAAAGACGACCATAAAACGGAGTTTGGACATCAAGCGGTTGGCATGGCCTTAAATGCTTTGATTTTACAATCTGACCGCTGTTGTATGGCATGATAGCAATATAGCTCAGGTGAATCACTGCATACTCTTAAAATAAAAATATAGTCAGCATATTTACTGTATTTATTTTGTTAAAAAAATGATATTTAGTTATTTTTGTCTGCTGAAACAATATATCCATAATGTAGGTGCAACGCAGTATAACAAAATACACTGAAATTATTCAGTAATAGGCCATTTGGGGGGTTGGTGTTCCCATGGGGGTCAGTTTTTCCTGCCTGTAGCCTATAGGCCTAGACTGCCACCTAAATATTCCCATAATTCCCTATAGACATTCATCAACATTAATTATTTCACAGGTTCTACACTATTCTCAATCTCATTCTGTGCTACCGGTGATGTCAATGTTTGAGACCTACAGCTGAGCACACAGCTGTGTGTGCGTGTGTGCGTGTGTGTGTGTGTGTGTGTGTGTGTGTGTGTACACAGGCGTTAGGTCTGGTGTGTTCTGCAGACAGCCTGTCTTTAATCCTCTACACAGACCTGTGTTTATTTACGTGGGAGCAACAGGAACCATACTATCCCAACATTGTGTGTGTGTGTGTGTGTGCCTTGGCAAGCATTTCACAGGACCTCCTGTGCACTGTACATTTGTGTCAGCGAAGTGAGTTCGAGTGTTAGTGTGTGTGTGTGTGTGTGTGTGCTTGTGTGTGTGTGTGGGGGGGTCTGCAATGCGAGCCTGTAGTGTGTGTGGGGAGCTGTCCCAGGCAGCCTTGCTGAATAACCTTAACTTGTATTTCCTTCAGAAATGAAAGCAGAGGCCACATCAACTCAACACAAACACGTTTTCTGGAAATGTGTGCTGTTTGTGTGTTTGTGTGTGTATGTGTTTGGCTGTCGTATCAAGCAGTCAACCCCAGGAAAGCGCTGGACCCTCAAAGAAGGCTCTATGTTCAGCATTCAATATGTGTGCCACTGTAATTATCTGAGCATTGGTCTGCATAGGCTACTATGTAACAAGGTGACCATTCATTCAGACACATTTTGGATATTAACGCTGTTATAACACACATGAGATGTAGCAGACAATTTGCAATTGATCTGTTATATGTTTCGGGTCAAGCAGTAAGGCACTAAAAGACACTTCTTCAAATAGTGTAGAGTAGGTTTTTATCTAGTATTTTCTCTTTGAGGTGAACATAATAAGTAATTCATATTATAACTTTAAATAGCTACGACAATCATTCAAAACCCCCCTCTTTTAAGAAAAATCAATGGCAAAGGCATTTTTGTCAGTCAATTTGTCAGTGATGTCCTTAAACACCGAAAATGTAAGCATTAGCATTGAATGAGACTTGTCTTTTAATGCCTTTTGTATCACAACCTTCTTACCGAAGCTCACATAATCCCCTATGCACTAAATGGCATGGTATCCCTGGCTAATTCACACAATACTGTACTCGCTGTAGAATTGTAGACAAAAAAACACTGTCAGTCCTGCACTAATAAAGACATGTTTATCATTTATTCTATTGCTAGTGAAGAAATGTTCATTTTAATTTGACAACTACTTTGTTTTTATCGCATTACTACCACGGCGAAGGAGAGAATAAAACGTACAACCAGATTGAAGTCAGACGGAGGCTATTCCCTAGACACACACTTGACTCTTGCACGTACACACACACACACACACACTCCCTCAGGGTGTTTTTCTTTTTTTTTCTGTTGGTGTCGGAGCTGTGCTCCCTATTTCAGAAATCAATATCCATCCGAAATAGGATTGAGTTCTTCTGTTATGGAAAGCCTTGTGTATCCTCCAAATGATAAGTCTAATCTTTCGCTCTCTGCTTCTCAGACTTAAGAACAAGTGGAAAGACAACTGCTTCTCTGTGATAGTTATTTAATTTTTCCTATTTTGAAAAGCTTTTCTGCGGCGCGTCATAAATGCAGGCATGTTACTTTGTAAGTCCATTTGATCTTATAGATAAAATTTAGATCCTCTCTCTCTTTGCCAATTTCTACCTCTCCCGCCCTCACTCCCTCCATACTAAAATAAGCTATGAGGCATCTGTTCGCCTGCAGTTGGCTACGATTCTGCCAATGTGAGTCATCTGCCCACCATGATCGTATCTCTACTTGGTGATGCGCATACGTTAGTCAGAACTTGAAAAATAAACTCGTTGGCTGATATAAAGCCTCCAAGGGTTTGAGAGGTATGGAATATGCTATTTGTGCTGCAAACTGGCCATCTGACTCTTACAGGAATAGTCTGGCCAACCTTGCATTTGCGTTTTCGTTGCAACATGTAATCCATTCAGTGCAGCTTGACCCTTCGAGAACATACCAACATCTTTAAGAGGCAAATGTACATTATCTTTGGCAAAGTATTCGCCCCAGTAAGTGTAAGTCCTCTATGTTTAATACTTTATTTAGGCACAGGTTTGCTTTGCTAATTGTTCTCTTGGAATCCTGCGTCTAGTGTAAACAGCCACAAACAGGACTGTGAGCTATTCGTGTCTTGTCATCTTTCTACATGCTTTAATACAGGTAATTAAACATTTTAAATGTACTACTGTATCTCTTTCTTCTTCTTTCTTATTCTGGGGAAAAGGGCCTATTGAATAAGTATCATATTCATGCTTAAAAATCCACAGTCTATACTCATTTACTGATAAGGATGCCAAAACAAGCAAAAACCACAGGGGTTTAGCAAATTACCTTTGGCTATGTATGCTCAACGACAACTCTGAATGCTTAGACTTAAAGGGTGTGTCAAACAACATTTTCTTGAAAAAATAAATAAGATCTAATTTACTGGACCTGAACGCACATACTAGGTTGTGCAGGGTGTAGGCTACAGTGTATGTGTTGGCAACGGAACGCTGTAATGCTGTGAAGGGACATGGCACAGTAAAGCAAGGATATTGCAAGTTGTTATTGTGGCTAAATATCTAGTTATTAGAGTATATAGCTTACAGTGGTCCTGGATACACACTCACGAGTCACTGTTTAGATATCTACATTTTGGGTAGAGTGCTTTTCTTACCATGATCATTAGCACATTCCTTCATGTATACATTGTATGGATTACACCATGTGAAAATGTGTATACCTGCAGCACGTCTGGTGTGTTGTTTTAAGCATGTTTTGGAGACACACAACTCCCATTGAGGTCCCTGGATTATCTCATGCTTGCCTCTGTTGTCCAATCATATCTCTAATAGCTGTGTAAGAACCGGAGATCACAACTGTGTTTGTGTGCGTGTCAGTACTGACTTGGGAGAGAGAGCATGAATGCAGGGCGGCAGTGCAGTAATTAGTGCTGGGGCATTAACTGCTTATCAGTGTACAGTTTTATTAGGCCTGTTGTTTTGGCTGGTTAGCCTTGTGGCCATGGAGCCAAATGGTGCTCCGAGTAGCCCAGTCAACCATAGAGATATTCCATGGCAACGCCAGAACCATTATTGGCGTTGTGAAAAACAGTTAACTGTGGTTCCACATTATACAGTTTATATAACGACAAGCATGGGCAAGCAGAAACAATTCAATGCAACTGTATGTTTTGACATCGACTTAGCTGCTTGAGTCATCTTTGTTGGCTATTTGAGATAGGATGTTGAGATAGGCTAATTTGAAGAAGAAGAAAAAAACAAGCTGTGGTTTGGACAGATAGGCTAGTCTTCTTGGCAACTCTAGTGACTTCCCCATCCAAAGTTGCCAAGTCAACCATGGAGGAATTCCACTTAAGCTTCAGCAATTTGAACAGAGCTTCTACTAAACGGGATCTGATCATCGCCTAAACCGTATTTAACATTAAGCGTCTTCCCCTGAGAACGATGAGTGGTTGAAACTTCTAGGAAACAAACTTTAAAATATAGCGCGTGTGCTCTTTTGCTTGGCTACCCATTTGGAGACGGGCCTAAATGCAGAGTCCTGTTGCCTAGTCAACCGTAAAGGAATGCACCACACAACAGCCATGACCACCAGAGAATGTCAAAACGTTTTGACAAAATAAATAAAAAATAAAAGACATCACAAATGCTTTTGAAAATCAGATAAACAGTATCAATGACAATACTTTTCTTACTGAGTGTGTGTGGTACCAAGTGTACAAATATTAATATAAATAATAACATACAATCTTTTTTTTTATTTTTCTTCAATAGCATTGCAAAGTGCTGAGAACATTCCATGTTTGGTGCAATTTGCACTGACTCTAAAGTGCAAAAATGCGGTCTTGTCAGAGCCAGCAGGAAACCAAATGCAAACTATACACTTTCCGCATACTTGCTACAATTCAAATGGACACCCTCTTAGCTGTCTTTTAGTGTGTGCATGTGTGTGTGTTTTGTTTGAAGCAGACAAACAGCCCTCCTTCTCCACCTGGCCAGCATGGTTTTAAAGTGTTGGTGGAAGACAAATACAACAGGTCAAGACAGGACAGGAGACGGCAGCAAGCAGAACACTGCTAAATCTAACAGTTAAACACCACCAGCTAGCTATGGGCTCACTCTCCGTGTGCGTCTGTGTGAGACTCGCATTCTGAATGCGTTACATTGTTCTGAGCTTGACATCTGCATGTATGTACAGGCTATACATGCAGATGTACTGTGTGTGTGTGTGCGTGCACATGCGTTTTACACACACACACATGCGCGAGCGTGCGTGCGATGAGTCACAAGGGACGTTAATGGAAGGTTTGGTCAATCTATTTCCGTCATGGAAACAAAAAACAGATTGAACACAGTGGTGCAAGATATAATTAGGTATGCACGTACACTTGCACACTTACACACTTACAGGACATACGGGCACAGGCAATGGCATGCATTACATAATATTACTGAGCACTATTTCTATTACTATTCCCCGCCTCTGGAACTCCCTTCCACCAGACATCCGTAACATTGACTCTCTTCCCATTTTTTTAAACTCGATTAAAAACATCTAACTGGCATATTCAACATGATCACTGCTCATCTGGACACAGCAATCTTCTGTTTTCTTAATTGATTTTAGAACATTACTGGTTTTATGGACTGTATTATTGTTTTTTATTTTATTATTGTCACATTGTTCTTTACTTTTATTTTGTAAGGTGACCTTGGGTGCTTTGAAAGGCGCCTATAAATAAAATGTATTATTATTATTGTTATTATTACTGTGTTTTACTGAAAGATGTGTATTATTTACATATTTTTGTAAGCTAGCTCTAGCTGGATGCAGAAATAGACAGCAAGAAGATTTGTTAGTGCGTGAATGACTGATTCCCATGCCTGTTTCCTGGCGTTCCTGTGACGGATCAGGGTGCTGTGACTCATCCATACATTCCTCTATTCACTCACCCATCTGTCTATTCACCCTCCCTCCCATCCATTTGTCTACCCACCCACCCATTCACCCATCTTTTACGATGAGCCGCCGTTCAGAGGAACTCAAAGCTGTCGCTTGCCAATGTGCCACGATGATTCACGTCCTGGACACGCCAAAGGCATGCGTGTGTGTGTGTGTGTGTGTGTGTGTGTGTGTGTGTGTATGTATACAGTATATATGTACTGTAGGGGGAGATTTGTGTGTGCGTGTGCGTGTGTGAGGCTGAAAGGACATGGGATTAGGGTGGCATTAGGGAATGCAGTAATGGGATGTTGTCATTGGTAGAACAGGAGTCTGCAGGAATTGAATGAGAAAGATAGACCAGAAGTTAATAAGGGAGCGATAAAGCGTGTGTGGCGGGCGGGGTGTCTGTGTGGGGTGGGAGACCGTAAATGAAAGGTAGGTTTATTACTGGGTGCAGCAGAGGTGAGTCAAGGATTGTTTTAGTCTGCCCTTGAAGTGTTTGACCTTCATTCTCCCGGAGCCTGAAACATTGTTTACATTGTCACTGCTTCAAAAGGCATTACAATTTAATAAGGCAATAATCTTCAAGGGGAAGTGGGCCGTGGTTCAAAGAGGACACACCCCAAACCCTGTCGGGCATATCTTGTCGGAAATGAAATATTATATTATTAAGCCGTTTTGCTTGTGTGTTTCAAAGAAAAACAAACATTATTGTACACCAATCTGTTTAGGGTTCATGTTTATGCAAGTGGTGTTTGAAGTTGCACAGTAGCTCCTTATATTTATCTAAAGCAGACTACTGAAGCTGAGTGACGATTATTGAATATGAACAACTTCCTACCTTCCAGCTGCTTATGTCAAACTGTGAAATGTGATATGCTGAATATGTTCCAAGAGACGTCCTGTGTAGGAGGCATGTGTTGGGATATTTGTCAGGAACATACGTTAAAAACCTACCAGAAGTGTGATGGCATCAAGGCAATTACTTCTAGTTAAAGCAAATGTTTCTGATGGCCGTTATAACCTTATTATTGTATTTTATTAAACTAATAACCGACCCTTTCAAAATTACCTCTACAAAACACACAACTAAATTGAGAACCCCAAACATGTCATACCTAGCTGTGCCAAGAGAAAGAGGAATGGTATGGACGAGGCCCTAGAGGCATTCAGCCATCATCTGCTCTGTGTTTTAGTCTTGACATCAGGTGGATTTGTGGCGGCTTTCTTCCAGTTCACCTAGGACCAGGTGTGGTAATGCTTCCAGGCTTGGCCTGTAATCAGCTGAACCTGGTCTGGAATGCAATATAAATTATGTTTGAAGATTCAGAACACCGGGGCCTTAAAAGCTTCACGAAGAAAATTTGTCTATCAAAGAACCAAAAAACCCCCAAAACATTTCAACTTTCATTTCAGTTTTTATGCTCTCTATGAGAGGATGTACAGTTTTAAAGGGGTTTGGAGGGTAAGGGTTGCCTTTCATGTTGCTTTCGTAACAGCTGCGTTACAAAATGTTATTTTGTCCCTGCTGGGGACCGATAGTTTAATCTTGTCTTGAATAAATTACTTTCTTTCTCCTTTTCCCTCCCCGTAATTTGAATAAACATTTTGACGTAAGACAAACCGGGCTGTTGCATTTTTGGTTCAGCGTGCGAGAGAGGCCGGTAAATTGTTGCTTGAGGTAATACATCCATGGCCTCGTACAGAACGTACAGCACCACGCTTTAAAGGACTGTCACCCAAGTACTCCAAGAGAGAACGGAGAGAGGACAGAAGTAAGCGAGAAAATCACGAGGAACGGGAGAGGGAGAAGAAAGTAGCTATTGCACTACACAGCACTGTCGGAAATTGCATGGCTCACGCCTACACTCAAGTGCCTAAAGAAACTGTGTGTGTGTGGCGGTGGGCATGGCTGTGCAACAACGTGTGGGTGTGTATTTTTTGGTGTCTGGTTTACATGTACCCAGATAGCATTGTTAGCTAAGCGTCAAAGGACATAACCTGATTCTGTTAAGCTGTCAATGTCACTCTCTTTTACGACTATGGTTAGCAGTGTCCCACTCTGTTGTACTTCTTCAACTCTGTTATCATATCACCAAAGTGTGTGTGTGTGTGTGCGCGCGTTAGTGCGTGTGCCTGCATGTGTGTTTTATTTTTAATTTCTTTGTAGGTAACCTTGACTTGCCTTTCTGATAGCCAATGTTCAGTCATAACATAACATTAATTAAGGCAACGTTTTCCTTCACTGAGAAAAAGGCCATTATACACGTAACACACACAATACTCAAGTGAATTTTACTGATGCAAAGTTAATTTAAGTCAAATGAAAATAATAAAAAGTTTAAAGGGTAGAAGATTAAAGAAAGTTATTAGCTAACTTAACTGGGTGGTTTTTGGAACCACTAAAAGCACAATTTGAATGTCAAATGAAAAGACAAGTCATCTTTGTGATTTTGAAAGGAAAAATACATCATCAGGTACTGCCTTTACTTCTGCTAGCTACATGGTGTCTTTACTTCTGCTAGCTACATGGTGTCTTTACTTCTGCTAGCTACATGGTG
>JAOEGT010044202.1:0-21529 GCA_025447795.1 Speoplatyrhinus poulsoni
CCCTCCCCGTAGTCCCCGGTCTTTTAAGCCCTCACGCCCACACGGCTGTCGGCAATCTGCCTGATCGCACGTGTGGGTGTGAGGCACTGGGGATGTGGGTAGTCCCTCTCTGGCCGTGCTACCCCGGCGAGACCAGGGGAGCGTTACACACATACACATCTAGGTGGTCTAAACATAAAATGTGCATTTGTTTTATGTTGAAATGTGAAGTGAAAAAACAAAAACAATTGAATTTGCAATAAAACTGCCGTGCAGACATGCCTGTTGCTTAGAGATTCCTCAGGTACAAAGAGAAAAGTGACAAAGGCTATTAGCATGTCCTATCAGGATTAGCCACATCCTCCGCACCTGACTGCCTTCAAGAGAGCTCCAATGTGTCATCCCCTGTGATGGAGATAGGGATCATCCACAGGCTATTCAAGCTAGGGACACGTGGACGTTTATTTAGCAGGGAACGATAGTGACACGAAGACAATCTCCTCGCATTTATCTCCCACGCTCCTATAGCACCGCTGGCTTATAACGACATGGGCAATAACAGGGCAAAAGAACAACACAGAGTTCACTTATTCTTAAACAATTGGATTTGTTTGAGAGTATTCATTTTGAATTTACAAAGTACTATACCCTGAGGCTATAGGGAGTACAAAAAGAAAACAATCTGAAAGGAGAGGAATATTTCCGTAACCTGAGAATGTTCTTTCACAACCTGCACGTGTGCAACAGTTTCAGAACTTAATCACCACCGGTTTTGATGTGCTCATACTTTAAACCCTATGCAATTACATTTCAACAACGCCGGAGCAGTTCACAACGCAGCCAACCGACTTAATGTGCATCCCACACACCTAAGGATGTCTATGGCATATAAGAGTGGTCAATATAGCGCACGAGTCAACAGGCTTGAGCGTACACGTGCGCCGCCCTCCTCCTATCCCGGACTGAACCCCGCCCTCTGGTTTCAAGCAACCCCATGCACTTACCCCAAGCAATCCTACCTGGAATCCTTGCACAGTGATGCGAACCGTGTCCCCCACCTTTGCCTTGGCAGGGGACATCAATAGTTTAGGGCCTTTAGGAGCCGCTGGAAAGAGAAAACGGAGAGAAACAAACTGTCATTCCAGTGTGCATGCAAGAGCAAATCCTGCAGGACGTGTTTTTTTTTTTTTTTTTTTTTCTGAAACAAATACAATTTCCTGTGGAATAAGGTCATGGGGCGAGGGGTGAGGGACCTGCAGTTCTTTCATCCAAAGGGCTGTGCTGGATTTATTCCCCCCCGGAGAGAAAAGGGACCGAATTGGGTAGACAGTCATTACTGGAGGAGAATGGGAGTGCGCCGGGTGGAGTGTGAAGGCGGAGAGATAAGGAATGCTCAGGGAACTAATTCCCCTGTTTGATGTGGACGGCAGCCCCCTAGATGGCTTTCATTTGGAACATGGAAAACAATGGAATGTCGGGGCAGTTGGCAGTTTGGCGGGGGCAGGGGGGTACTATAGAAGAGCCAGTGATTGTCCACTGGTACAAAGACAAATATAAACAGTCAGATATATTTACATATTATTACAAAAAGGTGAGGGTGTTTATAGCGGCACATTGTGCATTCCTGGTAGCTTGTGGGGTAAAGCAGAGCTATGTTCCACATAATTTGGGTTGATATGCTCACATATGCATTGCATGCTATGTGAGCCCATTTGCTACACAATAACGTTGCTGTGCAATAATAGATGCATTTAAAGCCAATGGTGTCTTATTAATAATTTCTGTGCACTTTAAGAGCTACAGTATGCAGTTAATTTGGATCAAACACTCACTATAAATCATTAAGCGCTTGCTTTTATTAATGAGCTAAACTAAAGAATGAATAAATAAACAAACAGATAAATGACCTCTACCTTTAGCCATGAATCCAACCACAAACTGTCCACTGCGTCTAATGAAGCACATTATTTTCTCTTAGCCAGCGGTTGTTTCAAAGAGTGCACCAGTCTAATGGATTACGAGTTTCGTATATGTACGTTTCATACATGTTTTTCAGACAAAACAAATACTGTATACATTTCTCAAGACAATCACTTGCATCCAGATGGGCGTGGCTCATTACAAGGACAGAGATCCAAGATTACTAACGGTATATAGAGAGAAGTTAGTATTGGAGTGACTTCAACCTCTTAATGTATTTGGGCCCCTCCCACACTGGCTCAAACCCGGAGCTCCAGCATGAGGTGAATGCTACCAGCTCCGCTACTACAATGTCTCTTGAGGTGTTACAGATGGAGGCTTACTTAGCTTAGTTCACAGCTGCACCTGCTATCCACTGTTACAATTAACACAAAGACATTTAAATTTCAAGGAGAAATATACAAAGATATCATTTTAATTTCAAGGCAAATACGCACGTGTTTGTGTAACAACAAAGAGCAATGTGCTATGGGTGCTATGGGACGTCTTCTAGCGGAGAACAGGATACGTTTGACCTATTTATACATATAAATGAATATAATTAAATTCAAAGACATAATGTGAGTGGTCTGGCATGGCTGAGCGTGCCATGCTAAAGACGGATGTCATTTTGCAGGCTGGTCTTGGCATGACGATGCAACGCGCATCTCTTTACCTCCCACACGCTAACGGAAGAGTATTTTTAAATATTGGTGTCATGGCGTCGCATAGAGCTGGCAAAGGCATACGGCTCGGGTGCATGATGGCTGATATCTGGGATTGGCTCCAACTGCGACATTTGGCTTCCTACGTCACCACCCTTGATTAGGACAGCATGCAATGTGACGGACATGACACAGCGCTCGCCTGTGGAGGCAGCCTCACGGAAGGGATGGGGGAAGCTGTGGCCCTAGAACGCTGTCACCCATAAGATGGGGGAGGAGGGGGGGGGGTGACCCGCCAATTTACAGCATGGAACTGTATCGCTTTGGAAAGGGTCATAGCACAAACATGCCCGTCAGGAAAACAACTGTGTACCCTGCATCAGGTGTGCTTTTATACAGAGCCAAGACACCAGCCGGTCTACTCAACTGCATAATAGAATTGTGTGGCAGCAGATACATCTCAAGACAAAGCTAACCTGTAGTATTAGCTGGGTGACCGCCTTCAGTGAAGAGAAAAAAAAAGAGAAAAGAAACGACAACCCAGGAGAGTTATACACCGCTAAGGTCTGTCTGCTCGATCACCGCATTATGAGCAAACACTTGTTTTTTTTGTTTTTTTTTGACCTAGAGAGTAAACAAAGCTAGGTAAACAGAAAGATGGCTGAGTTATGGATGTGGAACTGAGCTGCAGGTGGATATAGATATAATAAAGACCTATACACATTCATGTGCACACACACAAGCACACGAGGGTACACAACGAAAGAATTGCATCAACATGCTTGTGTAGGTGTTGTGCAGGTTTTAGGTTTATTAAATATATATAAAGGCAAACATGTATCATACTTTCCTGGAATTAAGCAGATGCTTATATATTGCCCAGAGAAAAAATGATGGTGGCCAGAAAGTCCCAAATGCTGTTACAGTGTGGGTGTGAAATGAAAATCATGTTTTGTAAATGCTGATAGTGAATAATAGGCACGTTAGCCCAAAGTAATCTAGGGCCAAACGCTGTTTAAAATATTTAGGTGCATTGCGCTCATGAATTCAATCTGAGGGACTAGACTAGCTGTGTCTTGGAGCTGGTAGCGGTGCAGCTCCCAAGGCCTATTGGGTCAGACCAGTCCATTTGTAAGACAGGCATGATGCCATTCATGAATATTCATCAAGTGTAATACAACACTGGCTGGCTGTCAGACTGTTGCTCAGTCTCGTGGCAATATTACATTTCTGAAAGATGTATTACTTATGGGCACTAGAAAGACATTATTTTCATTTCCTGAGCAACCTCACCTGAGAAAACCTAACAGTGCATGCGTCGTAAGTGGGATCCCATGTTAAATTAGACCACTTACAGCACAATAATTTAAAGGACAGCAAAGCAACTCCTAAGGTGCACTTGGTCTATTTAATGAAATGAAATTAGCGATGAACAATTCATTATTGCTGTGAAGTCTATTCTGAGACCATTTAGACATACAGTAAGACTAGGGGGCTCATTTATTTTGTGTGTGTTGTCTTGTAGGAGTGTCCCAGACTAATTTTCAAATGTTATTATTATTCATACCCTTCCTTTCGTCAAATCATAAATCAGAAAAGTGCTCACAGATGTATAGAGCAATATACAGAGCAGTGAGTTATGGTAATACTGACGGTACCTTTTCACTTTAAAAAATGGTTCAAATCCTTGTTGTCGTATTTCCCCTATGAGAACCCTGAAGTGCACTAAATTCAGCTTGTCCTGCCTGACACAGGATACAGGACAGTGTATCCATTTGAAGATCCATGACATGTTTTATAATGACAAATAAACACATGGAAATAGGATGTGTCCAAGTCCTGAGGTTTGTCAATGTCAGCATTGAGCATACAGTAGGGCATATCAGGTATGCGTATATACAGTATACTGTCTGCACTGTATACACACTGTATTTCATGCATGCGCAGAAGCTAAGCATTTGTATGGAAAATAGACGATTCAGCACCCCATACTGATTTAAATGATTTTGTTTTTGTTGCACTATGATGATTCGACAGCAGGACTTGTTGCTAAACCACATCGTCCGAAAGAAACTCGGCTTGAATTCAAGAGCATTTCCTGGTAAAATAAAGGTTTAATAATACATTCATTATTGAATAATTAGTCCAATCAACTATCATTAAAGTGCATTTTGAATAATCATGGCATATTGTTTTGAATCTTTCACCCCACTTATTTATTTTTTTTCTTTTGCACTATTGTCACATTATTTTTTAGACTTATTTTAAGATTGATCTTCTGAATGCTTTGGATTTTGGTATACTCTAGGTGTGCTCTAATTAAGACCAACAAATGCATATTTTCTTTACTTATATTCTCCTGGTGATGTTCGGAGATGTTCTTTCAGTCTATTTCCAGGAATAAAGGTAGTGATAAATGAATGACATTAAGAAACACATTGTCATAATATTAGTCTTTGACATTTAGCAAGAGTTTCATAAGGCTCCATTCCCTCTAGGGCTGTCATTTACTTTATATAACCCAAAAACAAAGCCAATTCTTTTATATTATTACCACTCATGCTCAGTTGTTAGCAGTTTACTGTCATCGTTTCGTAATCGTCCTAACTTTCCACTTGAATCAATTCAGTCTTCACCTCTCTTTCTCCCCCCACTCTCTTTACCCCTTGCCTTCTTACCGCAGCTATGTTTTGCGCCTGCCTTCAATATGTCAGACTCTTTCTCATCCCTGTCTGTCTTCCTTGTTTCTTTAACCTTGCCAGCTGCATAAATACAGGCTATCCACATGTTGAGGGTGGTGGGCCCCGTCTACAATAAGGACCAGAGATGTTCAGTAGAAGAACAGGAAGAAGAACATTTTTACCAAAATTAAAAACAAGGGAATGGGGCAAACACTGACAGCGAGACAAAGCTTGTCTTCTCAAAGCTCCTTCCGCCAAAAAACCTGCATCTCGTCGAAGGTAGTGTGTGTGTTTATCGCGTCAGCCCAGGTGTGGCACGGCCTCTCCTGGAGGGTCACGTCAACACGGAGCCTTTGAAGTGTTAACGAGACGCGCCGGGAGTCGCCTTTGTTCCGAGAGCTGACGCGTATCCGGGAACGCTCGCCGCGAAAGCGCCAACGCCGACTTCTCTACCTCTAAGTGAGACTTCTCGGGTTCTGCCTTCAATATCTGCATCACACGCATCTTCTGCTTTGATATTTGCGGCCCTAAAAATATATAATCTTCACAGTTTTTTTTCTCTCCTTGAAAGAGATGTGATGAAAGTTAGAGGCCATCTTATCGTACGAAACACTCAGAGTGAAGAACAAAGGGCTGAAAGTGAGGCAGAGAAGGAGGAGGGCCCTCTTTCAAATGATATAACGTTGGTCAGTGTATCTAAATTCCCATTTGACTTCTCTAATTTAGGCTGACTTTTTCAATAAGGGTAGTGAGTTTACTCAATCTAGCGACAGACAGCTCGATGAATTGCCCTGTCAGTCACTCCGCGTTTTGCATTCGCCGCTAAGGCCGCAATCTGCTCAGCTGTAACACAATTAAGCAGAATCAAATGAAAATCAGTGTTGTTCTGAGTACATTTGCAAAGGGAGACACGAGGGGGTCGCTTTGGTTTCCAAGTGAGGAGAGCGGGACGAGACAAGACAGCCGAAAGATTAGAGAGGAGACGGAATGAGAGAAAGGACTTGGGAGTGTGCGTTTATGTGTTTGTGCGACTATGCGCCCCGACTCACGTTCACCGGGGAACAAATTGGGAATAAGCGCAGCGTAGATGAAATGGGTATGGAAGACGGGAGGGAATGTGTCAGTCTCACCCAGTGTGACCTCTGTCTGCATGGGCATGGACAGAGCCGGGTGCTTGACCTCGCAGCTGAACATGGCGTCGTTGTCTAGCTGCGGGTTGAGGGTCCAGGTGAGTCGGGCTTGCACCACCACCGAGCCGTCGCTCTGGGGCAGGTGGGTGTGGCTGAAGTAGTACAGCGGGTCGCTGCTCTGCACCCAGCGGGGGAACTCTCGGCTCACCACCGTCTCCGGGATCACCTCCGTGGCCGGGCTGGGCTCGTACGCCTGCTGGCCTTGGGTGTGGGCGCGGCGCGGGCTCTCCGTGTACAGACGGGCCGACCGCCCCTCCGGGTCCAGCAGGGAGAGGGAGCGCTGAAGCTTGGTGTCGTCCGTGTCCCGGTTGATGAGCGGCCGGGCGCCGCGGACGCCCGCTGAGCCCGCCCCGGCCTCGGCGGCGGACGGGTGGATGTAGGAGATCACCTCGATCAGCTCTCCGTCCCGCTTGAAGTACACCTGTGCACAGATACAGAGACCGTGAGGCACCATTAGAGTCACACACACTGTATAAACGCATTATTTACTCTATACTCGGCTTGCTCTAGTATGCACCTTACTCTGCAGTAAAAACTAAATGGCAGGATTCTAATTGAATGTGTGCTGCCTGGTGATTTCATTACACCTTCAGGCATTCTTCTGGTGTTGCTATTCTGACAGACAGATCTTCCCTCTTTTTATTTCATCATTGTCTTTTTATGCTCCGCATTGCAATGCGCCTCCAAACATGACCAAAAACAGTAAAATAAAAGACACTTAATCCAATCGTCCACCTCCCAAATACCAGACATACCTATATAAACATTATATTAGTATTATTATAGACATACATAAAAGGGGAATAAAAAAACAATAATGGAACGACAGGAAACGATTGTTACATGCCGTCAATTTACATATCCTCAAGGAAGGTTAAGAAAGGCTGCCAGATAGTGTGACGTGTCCTAGTAGACCATCTCTCATCTCCAATTTAAGATAGGACATGTCTTCCCTGATCCAATGACTGTATGTCAAATGAATAGGGTCTTTCCATTTAAACAATATCACTCCTGGCCAGGGAGAACAGAAAGCCAACATAATGATTTTCCACCTACTAAGAGGGCTATCGATTGGGGCCGCACCAAACAATACAATGCATAGGGACGGCTGTACCCCTGGCGCCTGCTTGCATCGATCACATGTGGGCTCTATGATCTCAGAGTCTGACTTTAGACCAGCGCTGGCAGTGTCTCATGTTAAATGGAACAATGCCATGCCTAAGACATATGGAAGAATTATTTTGTACCAAGATTCTGAGATTGATCTACATTTCCTATTTATCTTTAAGGTATAGGTGCAGCAGAGCGTCTCTTTTTTGCGTATGAAAACAATTTTTGTTATTAAAAATGCAATTAAGTACGAAGCAGGCAATGCATTAATTCAATTAATTTGTCTCTAAAGCTATTGTTCTAGCAAAAGTGCTTCCTTCTCCAACCACAAGGAACCAGAGGAAAGCAAGGTGGAGACACACCCCATAACAAAACATGTACGTATTCAGAATAGAATATAACAAGCTGTATATGCTATTTGCTAACTTTAATGATCTGCCCAGGATTTTAGAATGACCGCGTGTTTAAAAAAGGAATAGGCCTATACACATGTTGACATGTAGTGTATGATGAACCTCCTCCACAACCATATCATGTCACAACAGTCTTGATATGAGCTTATGATAAACTATCCAAAATATGTCCTGTCTTGTGGTGACACCCGTTAGTATTGTCTTACGTGCGGTGGAAGGATTCACAGGCAGCAACAGCTGCGACTTCAATAAAAGTTCATATTTACAGCGCCAAATATTGTTTTGTAATACATTTAGCAAAACATGCATCGGAAATTTCATTTTTGAGAATCTTAAGAAGTTATTTCAAGTATTAATCTGTTATTATATTCTGTGGGAATATACATTATTCGATAAGGCTATTTTGACATTTACTTCATTACAGAGATAATTTGTGTTAATTCATTTTATTAGTGAAATTCTCTCTTGCTTGATCGTTGTTCGTTATTAGTAGATGAACCATGAATGGCAGTTTCCAATTAGTGCACACACACATAGGAAGGCATTGTCCTTTTAAAAATAGCTCTGTCAAAGATGGGTGCAGACGAGCCACAGTGCACACACAGCGGTGCAACAATAGCTCATTATGTTCTTTTAAATTAGCTTTCCAAAAACTTGGGCATCGATAGGGTGCAGGCTGTCAATACAACTGGTGACCACATCTACATCTATTTTTAACTAAATGGGACCACAGAGCCTTTCATGGAATGCTTCCCTGTTATCTTTTTGATTGAGGATTTAGGCTTTCAGCTAAATAAATAATTTTTGATGATGCATCAATGTCTATGTACATTATATCCTGACAATGAACATTAGAGTAAATTATAAACAAAGCCTTGTAGCACATATGCATATTTTACATGGTGCATGCATTCAATACCAACTGCCAGATCTGGATTGACCATTGTGCTAATTCAATAAACATCATAAGAAAAATACACATCAGTCCTAAATCCATAATAAACTCCCTCAGCTTCCAAACCTAGTAAATATCCTATCTCATTCCCTCGTCTAGTGAACGATTTACAAAGAAAAGGGGGTGTTTCACTGAGTATTAAAACAGACCATTAATTATGGCAGCAGGTGGAGAGGAAGCGGCATGGATTAAAACGAATCACACACCTGTTCTGGAACGGCTGCTGGACAAAGTGGTGTGCATACACAATAACACCTGTGTTGGCTGTGTGTGTGTGTGTGTGTGTGTGTGTGTGTGTGTGCGAAGAATAATGATTCCTGACAACAGAGAAAACTTGGACGTGTTTCTATACAAACGTACGGGTCGTTATCATCGACCCTGACCGATGGCTGTCGTGCCTCTAAATCGCCAATGTTTTCATTGTCTTACTGTTTAGACAAAAAGACAAAAAAATACGTACATTTTAATCTGAATATGATACGCATTGCTATTGTTATGATTAGCAATTCCTAGCAGTACAATGACATGCCAATTGTGAAGTTGACGTTTTTCTTTCTGTGAACAGATGGATGAAAGTGGCACAAGTTTGCACAAGCTTGCTGGTTGGCAACCGTCGCTCCCAGTCCCACTAACATTCCCGATCCAAAGCCTATTTGGAAATGCAACAATAAAACTTTTCTTTTCACGCACTGCCCCAAATACACCTTTTTTTATGATATAGCCATGATTAATAATCATGCCACTATCAAAAGAACAAGGCAATAATTTTCCTGGTGAAATAATGATTCAATGAGAGAGCCTGGACACAACAGAATGAATAGAGGAGAGAGGCGTGGAATATAAGAGTGGCCATGACATAATCATCTCTCGCAATATTACTGTCATTATCTTTTCTCTTTTCAATCAGCCATTGCTTGTGCTCTTATTTATTATTTAATGCCGGTCACCACCAGGTAACTATTAATGTTTTATCCAGAGATCTTGCCATGTAATATTAGGCCATATTTTGGGTCATATGTAATCCTGGAACATGCTAGCCACACTTACATAGAGAAGAGAGATATCTTTTAATATGCCTCAATCCCAGAAGAGCAGGTGAGTGTATCCTTCTTTCTTCAGTTATTTTGTTTTATTTTAAACTAATTAATTGTTGTAAGTAAACATACATTTTCTGTGAATGAATGTTGCTACCTGATGTGACTTATGTAAAACCAAACTAAAATCTCTATGCGAAATTAGACAAGTAAATTACTTAATGTACTTTACTTAACGTACTTGACGTAAATTAATTAGGACATTATTAATCACATCACACCTGCTGCATACTGTACGGTTACATTTAGGGGAAATTAAACAGAAGTATATACACAATAATGGCTACAAAGTGTCTGAATAAATGCAGTGCCGTCTCTGTTGTGAGTGACTATTCACAAAAGGCTTGAAATTATATGACATTGAAAGGAGCGCTGACAACAGCTCATTTTGCAACAAGCCCCCGGGCAGCGGTACCAATGACTAAATGAGTTTATTTAAAAAGCAAAGAGAGCTGTTTGAAGTTACATTCACAAAACACAGTGCAAAGCAGACACCCAAGAAAATACTAAGCTAATAATTAGGTTTTGTTACACAGCATGGCTGTGGACAAGTGCAATCCGAAACAAATGTTCAGAGTTTAAATGTTATATTTGTGGTCCTTGTTAAAAATTAATGAAGAATAGACCTCGTAAGTTGCTACTATATGTTAGTACCAAACACTATAATATAATTTCCAAGATATGCAAGCAATAAATTCACAAAAGCTGCTGTTCTGTAAGACCTGATATTGGCCTGGAAAAAAAAAAAGGGGTTGACTTGAAAACAGAAATATCAACCACTGGTGCCAATAGAGATACAAATATACGTAGATTTAAACATCTGTATTGGGACATGATCTTTGTTTTTCACAGGGTAATAAAGTGAACAGAATGAGGATATGACCAATACTGCCCATTATATTCGTATTCAAGTAAAATTATGAAACATTGGTCAGGCTAGCTTGTATTCCCTATTTGTTTAAGTGATATTGTAAGGACATATTCTAGTGTTGAACTGCATGGTGCACGGTTCATTTAATTTATTTTTAACACGACACTACTTATTCCAAATTTGTTCATACTGACAATTTACAATAACTGCAAAAAGTGTATTTGTTGAAAGCAAGGATTAGGCATCCTTATTATGCTATTGAAAATGGCAAAATATTTTAAACACCGATATTCTCCTCCATTATATGGGTTCATAAAGTATAACCTCCTTGGTATTTTATCTGATTGCCTTGGGCAAGCTTATACAGTAAAACATGACAGAGCAGGTAATGTATTGTGAAGTATAGAAGCATGTTGAAAAGACAGTATCATCTGACAGATTTGATTATAGTGCTCCTGAAAAATGTACTCATTATTGCATGAAATCATCCACTGATTGATCCAAGAACTGTCTGCATTTCAAAGAAACGGTTTCTGCTACTTTAAACGTCAGTTCCATTTCGATTTTGTTTCACCTACATTGGCGAACAGTCTCCCACAATGCTTCATGCTAAAAGTCTGACAAACCTTGCATATTGCCTATTTCAGGAGGTGTCAAACTGGCAACTGCAGAAAAGCACTACTTTTAGGGCTAAATCTGGTCAACTCGTATTGGAGGGGATATTTGCCCCTTCAAAGTTGTATCTTGTGGTTACCGCCCTATACTGTACATTTTGCAACACTGTTTACCCTCCCCTCAAAACATTACCCTATGGCTCAAATTAAATGTACTGTAGACAAACAAAAGATGACTTTAGATTGGTGGCGCAGGAGAAATGTTTTAGTTAGGGCGGACCAAACTGTGAGTCTCAACTTTTAAGCCTATAAAAGTATATGCTTGAGATATTTTGCGTAATTTGTGTTAATGCTGTAACACTAAAAACATAATGATGGCATAGGCCTACTGCAATGTTGATGATGCCACGGACTAACATTAATCAACACTGGTCAACATATGGCTAATGTTGCTCTCAAAAGCATTTTATAGTTCTGTCAAGAGCTCTGGTCAAAAACCAGTTGGTGCATGCCATGGCGGCAACAATATAACTCACTGGACTGAACACCCAGCAGTCATGGAGGCTGTCAAACTAAAGAAAGAGGGCCTTCCGTTCATCTCTTGGTTGAGAGACATCACTTCAGGTTCGGTGGATAGGTATCATCTGGCGAAACATGCTGCATCTGTAGCAGTTGCAGAGGCAAACTCTATGACATGGGCGTAGTTTGGAGAGACCATGGTGAGAATGAATTTCAGCTGGCCTCAAAACTGTTCTGGAATACCTTTGGGCAACTCAGCAGAGGAAGAGTGGAAACCAGCCAAGCTGTTCAAAGCAAGGCTGGAGAAACGCTAACATCAAATGAGGACATTGTCTAAAAGTGGAAGGAGCAGATTTGAGGATCTCATAAATTCAGAAGACGTCCCCTCCTTGGAGGAGGCTCCTGGAGAGAATCTATTTCCTCCATAGCTCTGCAGTGGCTATGTGCCAGGGGTGGATGATATTTGCATAGAGATTTTGCAATCCTTGGATGTAGTGGGACTGTCTCCACATTGCGTGGACTTCAGGAACAGTACGCTTGGAATGGCAGACCAGGTTGGTGGTCCCAATCTTTAAGAAAGGTGACCAGAGGGTGTGTTCCAACTATCGGGAAATCACACTTAGCTTCCAGGAAAAAGCATATTCCACGGTGCTGGAAAGGAGATTACGGCCATTAGTTGAACCAAAGATTCAGGAGGAACAAAAGGGATTCCGTCCCAAGTGTGGAACGGTGGACCATTAGGTGCCATTAGGTTTTGTACACCAAGAGCACAGCAAGAACTGTGTTCGCATATTCGGTCTTAAGCCATCTGTTTTCAGAGTGGGTGTTGGACTGTGGATGGACCAGATCTCCACTCCTGTTTGTGATATTAATGGATAGGATGCAGACAGGGATACCTGGGCTGCTTATGACCCTGTTGCCACCATGACCCTAATGCAGGGCTATTCAACTCCGGTCCCGGAGGGCCGTACCTTGGACCGGAGTTGAATAGCCCTGCCCTAATGGATAAGCAGTTAAGACAATGGACGGATGGATGAAATGAGCAAGTAGGGGGAAGGTATCTTGCTCGTGGATACGTTACAGCTAGGCCAGGCTTGCTGGGGATCAGCAATGGGAGTCAAACCACCCTAACCACTAAACTACCAAGTGCCCCAGCTCACATTTTTATCTGTATGTCTGTCTGTCTGTCTGTCTGTCTGTCTGTCTGTCTGTGTACAATATGTATTGTTATATTATTCTTACATATTAAATTAAATGTATAACATGTTCAACAATGGGGACTTTTAAGTGAGAGAAATGTGATGTGAGTTTAGAAGCACTGGCGTAACAAAAACCTTTCAAAAGTCCATTAAGACTTTAAAAAGGATCCGGTGGTGCTGAACTTTAATGACTTCCTGCGATAGCACAACGGGGGACTTCCGAACACAGCAGAGATCTCACTCACTGGCTTCACACAATCAACCAGGAAGTATTTGAGAAAAGGAAATCTTGTTCACCTTCTGTTCACCTCTCACCGGGCTCATAATTGCAGGAGATAGGTGGGCACATTGGTCTGCAGTCCATTATCGTACATGCATGGACAATGATTAATGACCTGGTGGGGAAAAACAGCAAGAGGCCGCACTCCCGCAGGGCCCGTGAGCTCAAATGCCACCACACAGTGGATCAGGAATTTCTGATATCTGCAGGACCTCGTCCTTACACTTCAAAAAAGTGTAAGCTTGGTGTGTGTACCAGTGTGGTTTAAACAGGTGATACGTTGTGTAATGATAATGCTGCAGTCATTATTACCATGTCACTGAGAGTAGATAAACTACCCCCACTGTGACCATTAATAATATTAATGTCTTGTGTTTCCTAAATCTGATCTACCTTTTTTAATGACTACATTGCATGACTACATTTGCCATAGCCATCAGTCACAAGACGATCTCTGACAGAGGTGGCGGCATTCCATGCTATTTTAAACGACTGCACACATATTGATTCATACCATATACATTACTCTAATAGGCTTAAAACATTGATAGGAATTATCATTAAACATAAACTATGTGAAAAGTGCTCTAAGTACGAGTAACTTCAAACAAGGGCTTGTTTCCATTGTGAACAGTTAGAAAAGGATTCCCGCTGAACACAAACTGCTGAATCCTCAACGGCGACTCACCGATGGGGCAGGCTTGCCCCCTTTGGCAGTGCAGACGAGGGTGAAGTTCTGGGCTTGGTATCGACTGAAAGGAGCTGGAGTGTTCTCTGCCACCACTGAGATGTTGTTTGGAGGTGCTGTGGGAGACAGGAGAACACTTCATGGCACCATACCCAAAACCAATGATACCGTGAGAGTGTAATATATGTATAGTAGAGGGGGAAAGGGAGAGATATACACATGACATGACATTGTGCCTGTTGAGAATATCTTTAAAGAGTCAGCTGATTGGCTGGGGCGATGTAGAAAACTCCCCGGGGCTCGTGTGAGTCCGATGAGGCTGATAAAAAGCAGTACATCTGAAGCACTTCATCCACCCAATACTGTCTCCATCTCTCGGGATCCCCGTCGGCATGTCGTGGCAGCGAACGGGGAAAATGTGACACATAATTCACAGCGGTAAAACACAGCTGTAGGAGGAACTGGAGGTAATGAATTGAACTTTGAAGTCTCCCTGTGTCCCCCAGAACATAAGCTTTACAACACGCAGCACTTTACAATGAACACTGGATAGGGAGGGATGTGGATCTACCATCCGTTCATTTGTAGTAGTGTCAATAGAATAAAAAGGAAGACTAGCCTATATCCCCTGGCATACAGTGGTGAACTGTACTGTGTTTCAATACTGTAATGCTGTGCATCTGCATCTGAAACATTTCCGACAGCATCGTGGATTCACATGACATATTCCATCACGTCATGTGAAATCATTCCTCCACAACAAGCAAACGGGAAGCAGAACGTTCATCTGTTTGTCCTGCGCTTTTGTACAGATTACATTATGTGTGCGTGTGTGTGTGTGTGTGTGTGCGTGTGTGCGCGACTGTGAAGAAAATAGGAGAATATATTGTGAATTGAGATTTCATCAGCAACACATAAGACCTACACTATGTAACAGAGCATGAAGGGTGATGAGAGAACAAAACCAAACAGACTACCGGCAGACATTTTTGTGTGTCCTATGTTAATGTCCAGCTCCATTTATTATAAAAAGACATACTGCTCTGCTTAATTGATTAAGAATCAGATGGGGGCTGGGCAGGTGGCTAGTCTTGATGCCTCTCAGTTTCAACACCTCTTAATTGCGTATTGATGGGATTCATGTGGTAGTAAATTAACCTTAGAACACTCAACCTGACAGACCTGTCCATATGATAAGCTGTCAGGGGTGTCTGTTCCTGAAATCTCATGTTGGTATAGCATTTTGAAGCACTGACATGTTTTTAAAAAGGACAGTGTGGGAAAGTTGCTCTAAAATTTAAATTACAATAACATAGATTGTTCACCATAACTGATTAATATGGATAATACTTTGTTTTACATATACAAACAGCTAAGGGAGACTATAACACTATTTTGAAATCGAATAGAGATTAATATTCCAGGTACTCCTGGAATATGCATATTCACATTCAACATTGCACAAAAAAAAGAGTTATCATTTACAAGGCTATACATCTGGCAGCATTGGCGTATATTGCCCAAGACACAAATATAATTTGGTAAAATTCCCTGATATTAAAATAAAATATATACTGTATAATTATAGTTTTCTTAACATTTGAAATGTTCTTGACTCCACCACAGCAACTCTTTTTGGCTTGGGACACTTTCTGAATAGGTGCTGATGATAGGATAAAAGGTGCCATCCTCTGATCACCTTTGTTGTGGGAAATCACAATCTGACCATTAATGTTCTAAACACTGCTCTAAAACACTGCACAAAAATTGGTAACAAAGACATTGATGCCAACTGATACCAGCAGCATTGTGGACATATTTTAAATGGTGGGCCTATCAACCATTGAACACATCCTGCAGTCATAAAAGCCTTTATAGGAATACATATATTGTTTGTCTGAGATGATAATCAATTAAACAAATTTAGCTGCATCTATTTAGTCCTTTCTAAAAAGCCATTTAATCCCTCCATGGCTTTTCTGCAACATAATTTCTTTATGTTAAACTGTTTAAAATGGGGTTTTCTGCTCCTGTGTGCAAACCCTTGGAAAGGCATGCATACCAATGAGTCACAAAAAAAAATCCCTTGACAGGGATAGTGTCTTGCATGTTGTTGCTGATATGCTACTGAGCCCTTATACAAAATGTAGAAAGGGAAGTTGTGAACGATAAAAGCCACCAAAGAAATGCTTGCTTGAGATTATGAATAGTGACTGACAAATCTTGGGATTTTTTTTTTAGGAAAAGGAGAATGTCAATACAATTGGCATAATTTAAGTTTCTAAAACGCTGAAAGTTCAGCGCAGTACACATTCAAAGGTTCCAAACTTTCTCCCATCTGTTTCTTATACTGTTTCATAATGGAACTATTGCAGAAAACGTAATTCTTCTGTATGTTCCTGGCATTCTATAGCTCTGTGGAAACCCGTATTTTACTTAGAGTTTACTTAACCAATCGTGTTATTGCATTAACATAAGCCACTTGTCTATACGGTCTTCCTAAATAACTGCCCGCAGCGTTTCAAAGATGGCTGCGAGTGGCGAAACTTGCCTATAAGGATTTTGCTAGTGTATGTCCAAGGGGATGTTGTGAGACTGTCTTCGGATCTCTTCATTTTCAGGCCAGGGAGAGCATTCTCCTGGGAGCATTAAACATGTTTCTGCTGCACATCCTCCTGCGCTGTTCTGTCTTTCCCTTATTTCCGAGAGAGTGGGGTAATGAGGCTTGAGGTTATAGAACAAGAAGGAAACAGGAAGGCAGTGGTGGGACTGAAATTGGTATAACTGTCGCCGTACTAGTCAGTAATTTAGAGGAAGTAAGTGTTTTTCTGCTGGGGCAAGTCAAGGGTATTCTTACCCTCAGCGAACAACAGCAAATGTCAATCAGCATGGAGCACTCATAAGACCACAGATTCTACACGAGACATATTTTGACGCATTTTGACATATTTCAAATTCTTCAATGGTAACCGTCCACTTTAGGATTGGTAAAATGCACAGTTAATGTACTGAACATAGAGAGAAGCTTTTCATATAACTAAACCAAAAGTAGATGTTTAAATAGGTTAATGGTTCGCAGTTTTAAAGCAGACAATTATTATTATTTAGTGTAATTATTTGGATATTTTCCTCCAACTGCCAAGTGGCATGTTTCCTCTATATACTGTAGTGTCTCAGACACTAGCACACAGGCCTCAAATCCACATCTCGAATCTCGAATCGTAAAGACATATTGATGGAGGAGCACAAATATCTGCAGATATTCATTGCATGTTTATGGCTTGAGTTTGACGCTCAATAAATAGAACAGCGTTCTAAACTTTGGCGTTGACACATGTCAGACACCGCCAGTGGGCAATGCCCCGTTAGAAATAACTAGTTCTAAAACTCTGTTGCCTCTTGACATGCGTTGGCGCCTTCAGTGGGCATTGGCCTTAAGGGTTTCTTTTTCTTTCTAGAGGAGAGTGAAGACGTCTGTACGGGGTGGGTGAGTTCTCAAAGGAAAGGCGCCAAGGTCATCTTTGGTTTCCTCTCACTGAAAGTAATTCCGTGATAAGTATTTGATGAAGCTACACTTTTTGATCATGAGCCCAAGGGTCCCAAAGTAATCAGTATTAATTTGAATGTATTCACTTTTAGCTAAATGATTGCCAAGCGCTGCCTGGCTCCTCGTTATGATCAGATCAAATGATTGGGGAATTACTTTCTTGACAACTAGTATGTGAGACATCACTGAAATAATGCCCACATTTTGCAGTGGTCACTGAAATTATTTAATTAATGGGTTGGAGATGGACAAGTGATATTAATGCAACTTGTTCCTAAAGAGTTTAGCAGTGACTCATTAGTAAATATGTATTACATAATCTAAACCTACAGGTCAAACACAATTTATCCATGCTCATAGCCACAATATAAAAGCCTACCCTACTGAAACAAGACATACTTAGAAAAGATTGCCATGGCCTTGGGAAGACATTGTGGACATGCATGTGTGGTGATAGTAAGCCGGTGTGCATATTGGCAGAAACGGTCTGCTTCCCATTTAATGACAAATTAACCAACCAAAGGCTACATTCAGGTAACACTTGAACACGTGAATTAAGACTATAATGCTCATACCTTGGAGTTGCAGATGTAACTGGTTAATTTATGAACATTTACTTATGGTCATATCAATGAGGAATGTTTCAAGGGCATTTATGATAAAAATGTCTGTAATTAATGCAAATTAATTAAAATAGGTAGCTTGATAGGAAACATCTTTTCAACATTTGAAAAACAAACAAACAGGATTACTTTTTCTGCTATCATGATCTAAACACCCACTTACCTTTCTTGAGATTATCTGTGCCCTGATTGGTTGTTTCCATTTTTCAGACATCATGGGCATTTTCTGACTCAACATCTTTAAGCTTTGCAAAGCAATGATGGAATAGGCCACCAAACAGGCAAGTCGACAAGATGGCCCCCAGAGCATGCAGCCAGGACCCTATCTGATTCTGCATCACTTTCCATGTATGTATTGTATGTTGCTGTACTGGGTACTAGGTAACAAGAGGACATTTTTACATATACCATTTTAGAAGTTATGTAATGATAATCATACCTTGTAGAAAAGAAAATACGTTTATGTCATCTAAAACTGCATGCCAAATGAGGATATGTCTTTAGTAAAAAAATAAATACTTTGTATTTTTCCAGTTCATCATTTCAAAATAAATTGGAAATGACAAACTTGAAAATCGCAAACCGCCCTTTATGGGCATTTTTGTGGCTTCTTTCAGGAGACACGACTACACTAATTCAGTAAGCAAGGGCAAACCGCCCTTTATGGGCATTTTTGTGGCTTCTTTCAGGAGACACGACTACACTAATTCGTGCAACTGTTAAGTCACTCTAATGATTTAATATTTTCTGTAATCTTAAGGGTTTGTCACGTTTACGGAGCGGGAAGGACACAAGCGCACGACAGGTTTAGATTCCAGGGGTTTAGTTAAACAGAAACACGGAACAAACAGACAGGAACACGAACCGACAAACACGAGAAAACACACAAAGGCTACACACAGGATACAAAGACACGTCATTGGACAGGGCATAACAAGGGACAGGTGAAAGCAATACACAATCTACACGAGGGCAGTGACACGGACTGGGGAACCAAAAAAAAAAAAACAGGGAAAGAGAAAAAAAACAAAAAAACAGGACAAGGCTGGAACCATGATAGGGTTGACATAGAAGAATCCTTTTAGAGGGGACAATATATTCATGACTGTACAGTATGTTCCGAGTAAAGATACATATATATATATATCAATTAATCCATCCAGTATTTCATCCCTTCTCGTTCCTTTTCAGGGTCAGAGGTGATGGAGCCCATTTTCGTTATTATTGGGTGTGGGATCCAGAGGTCCACACGCATTGTGCATTGCCAACACTAGTTATTTTCTGAAATGTAGTTAGTTAAGTAAGATTACATAACTGCCTGCCTCCACAACTTAGAGAATTCACACAGTTGGACAGGCTATGTTTTAGCTGTGAAGAGATATACTGTAAGACAGCCAGAGAAACAATGAAAGTTAAGTCTTCTCAAAATGAGTGTTGGCACAAGATTCCAAGACCTGCGTCTTTCTGTGAAATCCTCTATTCTCAGCCTGAGCAGCAACATGAGATAAAAGACACTGGATCACTTTACCATTGTGCTTTTAGCATTTGCATTGACACCACACCCCGCATATTTGCATGGGTTATTACTGTGCTGTCAGCTCATATCGCTTCCTCCCAACCCCAGCTGACCAGACGGCGGGAGCTGGGTGTGGGGCTGAGGGGACTCAAGTACTTGTCAAGAAGGGGAAGGGGATGACACACACAGACAAAAGCTTGTGTCACACCGAACAGGTTCCCAAGTTCTGAGGCCCATTAATCATACCAGTTGAAAATAAAGTTACCTATGTTTGCCTGTGAGTGCAGATGTGTGAGGAAGAGGTATAGGCTAATCAGGAGAATGTGCGTTTGTGTCTTTGCAAAGCACATGGTTCCATGAATGCATCAAGGAGATCTGCCTCGTGACTCACGCTGCCCCAGTACAGTAATACAGTAGCAGAATACACCTACGTGTGTTTAGCCCACAGCCCTTCATAGTCAAACTTCTTAAAGGCTTCTGGGTTTTCATTGACAACGGTGTGGAAGCTAAGCGTGAGGCTTGCTGCCATTCTCTTTAGGGAACAATTAGAGAGCTTATACGCTATTGCGTTACATCTCTCCGTCTGACATGATGGGAAATAAGATACGTCTCGACTGTGTATGGCTTTAACCACTCGTTCCCCCGGCTACCACCCTCGTGAGATAAACCAGACTTGGACTTGAAGCGTTGTGTGTAATGAGGACAAGGGGGACAGGAGGGTGGGCCAACACAGTTTGAGGGCTCAGTTAAGACGGGACAAAGGGGACAGATATTTTCACCCGCATAGCAGACAGTGGCAGATGGACCTGGCAAAACTCAGCATCAATAATGCCGTGACTGACACCGTCATCCCCAAAGTCCATTTTATGCTCTGAGGCATGGGTTTGGATTGGCAATCTGTTCCGATTTGGCCTCTTTACCTTTGGTCCCCTCCGGCCACTCCCTTTGGCAGCTGAATATCTCAGCGAGCACAGACATTTGTGTGACGTTAAGGTTCCCTCGTGCCTAAGGTATCACAGACAAATTGCTTGATCAGAGTGGTTGTAAGGGCTGATACTGACACTTTCTTTATGACACCTAATTTACAGAGCGGGGGGGTAGGGTTGTAAAAGTATACGAGGCCAAAGAGTTGGAGAGCAAGGGCAGTATCCATCATTCAATTTTCAGTTTTGGCCTTAGACCATATTAGCTATCCCCAAAGAAATCTTTGAGAGAGGCTACATCAGATGCCTACAGCCAGACGGCCACAAGCTCCCCAGCTGTTGATTAGTAGCCTATACGAAGCAGTCAGGGAGAGAAGCGAATATTCACGTTTCAAACTGGCACATCTGTAAGCTTGATGGGACAGCAATGAGCAAGACAAAACAAGGCCATACAAATGTGTGTGTGTGTGTATATGTATATATATACTGTATATATATAACATGTTCTATCTTTTAATCTGATTCTTTAAAACATTTTTATTAATGTTGTTTCTCTGTAGTTCTGTATATGTTTATGAGAAGCACAACTGCATGTATTCCCTCTCTGTAAGTTTAAGATGCAATTCTGTATGAAAAGTGCCATATAAATAAAGACTATTATTATTATTATTATTATTATTATTATTATTATTATTATTAACAT
>JAOEGT010044211.1:0-21517 GCA_025447795.1 Speoplatyrhinus poulsoni
CAACTACTGACAAATGTACTACATGTAAGTCGCTTTGGATAAAAGCGTCTGCCAAATGCCGTAAATGTAAATGTAAACGTAAATGTAAAACAAAATTAGTATGTTGCTTGCAGATATTGGTTAATTAAGCGAGCAAGTGATTATATTTTGCGGTCCTGGTTTTCAATCCCAAACGTATTGTACATGCTTGTTATTGTACAGTACTTGCTGTAAATCATTTTTGATAAAAAATAAATAAATAAAAGTGGACAAATTTTAGATTTTGAGTGAATGAGAACTTTTAATATTTTTTTAAATATCTTTTCTCTAAGTGTATCCATGGCATCTGGTTTCCTAGCTGTATGTCCCTGCCGGCCTCATTAATGTTCCATACTCTGACCTTCCTGCTAATCAGAATCAGATAACCGCCCATAGCAGTGTAATGTGACCGGCCATTGTTAAATGGAGCTTGCAAGGACTCAGGTACAGCAACTCAAGTGTGATGCTATCGATGCCATGCAATTGGATGATGAAGACTAAGACAGTAGAATTGATGATCCTTCCAGCGACACGCCTGCATGTGAAAACGAGATATTACAGACACATAATTCTGTGTTTATTCTCTGGTTTCCCACAAATCTTATGTTGTTCTTTCAAACTGTGTTTCTTTCTTTTCTCCCCATGCTTTCTTTACTCATATCTCTATTTTCTCTTCTGCTTTTCTATTACAGAGTATGGGATCTGTAGGGACCCACACAGAGAAATCAATTTTGCGTGGCCTCTTTGCTTCTGGAAGGAAACACAGGCATATATTAATATTCACTGGCGGCTATTTCAGATCTTCAGCTGAGGGACTGAACCAGCGGATGAGCACTTCTGCTCCGTCCAGACAGCTCTGTACATGCTGTCTTCTCTTTTCTTTCATTGCTCCCTTCTATCCTTTATTTGCTTCTTCCTTTCACACCTCCATTCCTTCCCATGAGTCTCCACTTTCCTTCCATTCCTTCCTGCCATCAAACCTCCCTTTCTTCTCTTAATCCTTTCTCCCTTCATTCCACCCATCATTAACCCTTGGTTCTTCTGTCCTTTCCCTCTTTCTATCCTCATGCTGTGTGCATTTTCATCCCTGCTCCCATGCTTGGCTTTCATCTGAACCTTAATTTCAGGTCTTTTCATATTTAATGCCCCCCACCATGTGACTTGTGTTGTAGCAACAGATTTATATTTCATGGCCGCACCATCGGTCTAGAGTCAGGCCATGGGAGCTGTGCTCTATTGTAAGGAACCTCTTGTCTTCCTGTCCACCCTTTGCAGGAGTACAAAGATAGCTCTCCCTCTCACACTCACACACACACACACACAAAGGAAGAGGACTCACCAAACAAACTCCATGGTGTTAGATGCATGGTGTAACACGCATTATGCCCACTGCTTCTCCGGAATCTTCCGCTCTATTCAGTAGTGATAACTACGTTAAGGATGTCTCCTCCCTCTCGTCCCTAGTGCCAGGTCTGTTCTACCCACTGTGTGGTGATAGTGTCTCTCCGAGGTATCCCTCCGTCCCCCCGACCCCACCCGTCAGCTGGGATCTGGTGTGACAGGGGCTCTGCCAGGTGGTACACAGGCAGACACACAAATCAAGGTACAGTCCATGGCCCCATTTAACCCTACCTCGACATGACAGAAGGAACCTCCCTCTCACCCTCATAGTGGAGAGGATTCACTCAGACAGACGTGTGTGTGTGTGTGTGTGTGTGTGTGTGTGTGTGTGTGCATGATGCATATTTCATGTCTCCCATGCGTGTGTGTTTGTGTGCATGTTAGAATGGAACTAGGACACAAAGGAGGCCAGACTACAGCCTGGCTACATGTAGCCTGGAGAGGAGAGTTTGTCATAATGTGTATACAGTATGTACCCGCACACACACACGCTTACATTTCTATTTCTATTTTTTATTTCTACATTTTAAACGTGTATATTCTGCCTCTAGGCTAATTTCTGGATGTTGTGATTTATTAACTATTCACTCTCACACTCACACTCACACACACACACACACACACACACACACACACACACACACACAGCCTAACAAAAGGGAACAACCACGTCAGCTGTTTCAGGACACTTTTCTGTTTAATGTTATTTATAAACAGCTTTTGAGTCTGGCATTGTTTGATAACCACATAGAAAGAGAGGCGGGGGGAGGGGGTAATGGTGATGATTGGCTGGTAGAGAAAGGAGAGAATATTCAGTTATGAAAAGAAGGGAGACAGGTCAAGAAACAGGACAAAAATGTACCATTTACCTGGAATGAGTCAGCTAAACAACAAAAGATAGAACTGAAAATAATGAGTTTGTTGTATTTTCTTTTTTTGTGTTTTTTTTTTTTTTTTTTGAGGGATTGGGCGCTGCAGACACAACATATGTCTGCTGTATTCCTTACAAAAGTCACCCTCACAAGAACAGACAGACACAAAGTCAATATACATCACCTCTGGGTTCACAGCAGCACACACACAAGGTCACCAGCAGAGGGCTCTAATCCTAAACATGAGGAGGATTACACCAGTGACTGACGTTTGTTTGTTCTGAGAGCCAACATAGATACACACGGATTGGCGGCTCAAGGTGGGAATGCCAGTCACACACAAACACACACACACACACACACACACAGGCCACATGCACGTCACCCATCCCTCTGCTGGTACTGCAGATGTGGCCCGTGAACAAATCTAAACATGTTTAGTCATTTAGTTACATTATCTATGTAGCCAGTATTCATGGCTTTCTCTGCTTTAGAATCATGACCTGTAAAGCACCTGCACAACACCTGCACAGCTTTAAGTTATTTTGACTGATTTTGTTTAAATTGGGTGGAGATAATTAGCTAAATGCTTTAAGAGCAGCAATTTGCATACTCAAAAAAAAACCAAGGTTTCAGTTGTCTTGCGCTTGAGACAATGACACGGGAGAGATAAATGTCAATCAAAAACGGTCTGTACAAACAGTCCTGAGAAGAAGTCTGATGCTGCATTCCATTCAGTCCGACGTTTCCCTAAGTTTAATGGGTTCCCTTGCATCTGTTCAGAAAACACGTATGCCCCCATAAAAGTTATGTTTAATTTGTATATTTACCTATCAAAGATATCCGGAGGGGGGGGAGGGTAATCCATCAAAACAGATGAAAGAAAATCCAGTTTTATTTTAATAAATCTCGCTAATTTTAGTGAGTTCTGTTCCATTACTGTGAGAGAATTACTGAAGAGGAATCCCTGCTGAGTAACCAAGGTAGCATCTGAACTAGCCTGCTCCCTTCCACCAATGTATTTGAGATTCCAAAACATGATTCTTGTTCAAGACAGGCTCATACAAGTGAGAATTACAGATAAAAAGACCAGATTAGACGATTGTCACACATATTGAACACTGGCAATATGTCACAAAAAGACTAAATGAGAGTGGTGGTCTTTGCCTACCATGCAGGGACTGCTTATAGAGCTATATTAGCAATATAGTAATGATAGAAAAGGCGACACAGTTGTGATAAATATGGCAAAGAAGAGACTGTGCTAAACCCTGCCCCTTTTCCCAGTGTGTTTTTTATATTCAGTGTAGTGATTTGTGTTGCATTTAAATTCCATAATTGTATTTTGGATGGATGGATGGAATTGTATTTTTACTTTAATGTTGGTATTGTCAGTTCCAGTACCGTAAAGGTTTTATTTTTCTTACCAATAATGTTAGGGCACTATTACACAATTACCCACCTTGAAGCAGCAAGCGTTTTTAAACCGACATAATTGACATTAGCTCCTACATAAGCTTGTTACAATAGGCCTACTTTATTTAGGTTTAGACAACTTGTTAAATAGCTAAAGTAATTTAAATATAGGCTAGATTTCCTGTTTAAATCAGACTCTAATTGTAATTGAAGGCTGTTTCAATTGGGGTCATAATTTTTCCAAACATCAGGAAAGCACTCCAAATACAGTAGAAGTTTCCTACATTAATGTAAGCCTACTGGAAAAGTATTTAATGTGCTTTTTTCTCTCTGGTATTATTCAGAAAATAAGTGTGCTAAGTCAGCTCTCAAGCAGAGAAAGCAATCTGACATGTTTTGTGTGAGTGCCAAAAAACACAGAATTGTCTTTTGGGATCCGGTTTCCACCTGTTCTTTGTAACTTTGTAACACAGCTAAATTAAGATAGCAGTTAGCCTGAACAAATAGTTAGCCTGGGAGGGAGCAGGCTAGTTCAGATGTATACATTTCCTTGGTTATTGAGCAGGCATTCCTGTTAACCACAGTAATGAAACAGGACTCTCACTTACAGTAATAAGCCTGGCTTATCCTTTATCTGGTTTGATGGAATACTGCTATTTGGGTTTCTGACTTAAATGTGCATTTTTATTCCCCATTCTCCAATTTCGATGGAATGCAATGCAATCATTCAGCCACATTAACTCAAAACAGCTGTGAGGGAGGCTACACAGTGTCTTTAATACATCTGTAATGATAACAGAAAGTTAGCATCCTGGCTAATAATAATAATAATAAGAATCCCACCAGATGGCCCGTGTGTATCTATCCATGGCTGAGATATAAGCACTAGCAGCTTTTGGGCTGAAGTAAAAGTCTGAATTGCATCTAAATAATATAAGCGGAGTAGAGCCTTGGTCTACAGTGCGTAGAGGTTACTCTGTGCAGGTAAATCTCAGGAGTTATGTATCCATTTCCGCGGAGTCTCCTGTCCCTGCAGTCATTCAGTCCTCCCAAATGGAAGCTGGAACCTTATATCTGGTTCTATTTCTTTCTCTCCATGGGCTTAGCAGCATTTCACTCAAAACTGTCCAATCAAGGCATCAAGATCCTTCATGAAGTTCCCATTGGGGATCAATAAATTATTACCTCATCTTATTTTCTGTTCACAATCCGGTCGATCCCTATGTGGCTACGCTAATGTGGCAGACGGTGAATCGTTTTTAACCGTGTGACCCCTTCAGTAGCTGATGTAACCTATGTGGATGGATATTGCAAATGTATGGTGGTTATAAGCACTTCTACCAGATTCTATGCTACCAACAATTAGTGGTAACCCAATCTGGTACGTTTAACAGTTGGTGGTAGTCTGGTCCTCTCGGGTCATCCTCTTTGTTTCAAAGACAAAGACTTTTCACGCATTGTACAGTAATGTGGCCAGTCCACACATTATTGAGGAACAGTTTCTGTTTATTTTTACATTTTGTTGAACAAATTTGGTCAGGTGTTGAATTCCCAGGCTAGATATTTCTGTTCGATAGCTTGAAACTTGAAAAATATGTTGCTACAGGCACATTTACTTTTTAACTCCCTTCCATCAGCATGGCTTTAGCGGTATCTGACCATGGTTAATCAATTCAGTCACTTGCATCAATTTCACTCACTGTAACACTTGCTCCGCTAATGAAACCATTACTTCAGAATGGCTTTCAGATGCTACAGAGCAGAACCAGGTTACTTTTCAACATTGTTATTGTCACCGACACTCAACCCACTGTTGAACCCCAGTATGTGCTTTATAGAACATAGACTATAACTTAAGACAAAGCTGTATGGTTTAAAGTAGCTTTTAACTGTGCTGTTTGTATTTGCTTCCATTTCTGTATTATTAGTCAATACATCATAGCCATTACTTCCAAAACTCTTTTGAGTCCTAAAAGTGAGTAGACGGCCTATTTGTAAAAGACTGCATTCTTTCCACATGAGTAGCAAATGAAGGGTGGATTAAGAGTGTGATTTTTTATTTATTTGAAATGGCTAAATGTAAACTGGAATTGAGCCTTGTGCTGTTTTATTTTCCTCAACTGTTCTTTGTTCTCATTTGAAATGGATCATTGGCCTTTTATACTACCGCCCATCCCCGCTTTTTCTTTTGGGGTAAACACACACATTGAGCGACTCATTCCAGCCACTGTCTCCAGAGGGCTGTGAGACCAGCTTAATGCCTCCCTTTGTTTCCCGCGGTAACATCATCAAAGAGTGACAGGCGCTGGTTATCCCTGACAGGCTGTGGGACCACATGGATACGGGAGCAGCTCCCCACACACTCATGTACATGAACAAGTATAAACACATGCCTCAGTTCACGCCCCCGAGGAGGGCGGTCCCGCGGGACCCCATTGGCTGACGGCGGCGGCGGTAAAAACACCCCTCTCCCCTTCCCACCCCTCCTCAGCGCAGGATCACGGCCGTGAGGGACAGCAGCAGAGCCAGTGGGAAGCAGAGGGCGTGCTGGGCCGGCCCCTCGTTGTTCACCCTCTGCACCCCGCTGGGCGGGCCGACGGAAGTCCTGGGGATGCACTTGTTCTTCCTGCGGGGCGGGGCAGATGCCTCGTACTTGCCCCCGTCCCCCCCGTAGTCCTTCTCCTGCCCCTCCCGCAGCAGCTGCACCTCGTTCGGCCCCCCTTTGCCCTTGCGGCCCCGCCGGGTGCAGTTCCTGCGGCCGCCCTTAGGGGGCCGGGGCAGGGGCGAGGCCGAGGGCAGGCTGTACTGGTCCCCGTGCGGCAGATAGGGCTGCAGGTGGTGGTTGTGGCGCTGGCGGTTCAGGTGGTTGAGGGAATCCCCAGGCTCGCCCTCCCCCGCCCCGCGGCCCTCCCCCGAGGAGGGGGTGCAGATGGGTAGCTCCTCCTTGCGCAGGCTCTTCAGGTCCCTCCTGGCGAGCTCAGGCGGCGCAGCGCACGCCAGCGAGGAGGTGGAGCCGCGGAAGCGCCGCAGCCAGTCCCAGAGCGACAGGGCCTTGCAGTCGCACTGCCAGGGGTTGTCGTTGAGCCGCAGGTACTCCAGCGCGGGCAGCAGCGCCAGGCCGGCGCCCGACAGCTCCGGCAGGGAGTTGTTGAACAGGTAAAGGGTGGTGAGGCGCCGCAGGTCGTGGAAGGCCTGGCGGTCCACCCACTGGATGCGGTTGTGGTGCAGGAGCAGGCGGTCCAGCACGCCCAGGCCGCGGAAGGTGTTCTGCCGCAGGCTCCACAGCCGGTTGCCGTGCAGGAAGAGGTGGCTGAGGTTCAGCAGGTCGATGAACAGGTCGTCCTCCAGGAACTCCAGCTGGTTGTCCTGTTGGGAGGCACACAGCAGCAGAGCCACCATGTAGGATGGACAGACAGACAGACATCCTGTTAGGGTCAGCTCTTGTAGCTGCAGAGGCTGGTATGTAGCCTGCTAGCTGCTATTTCAATGTTGTAATGTAACGTTAGCTCCAATGACATGCTGCATGTCATTGCCCTAACAGAATGTTGCCTACTATAGCTTGTGTGTGACCTATTCCGCTAGGGACAAATGCACTTACATAGTAAGTTGCTTTGGATACAGGTGTCTGCTTAATGCTGGTATTGTTAATGTTAAAGATGAACAGATTCAGTGGGAGAATGCAATTAGTTCAGAGAGTATGCCTTAACTATCTGTGTATTGAAATAGTGTATGTGTAAGCACAGTAAAAGTGCCGGAGGAACAGTACCCTCAGGTCATAAAGTGTGACACTTTATATAGCCTTCTTGTTGCATCTTAAGTGGTTGGTTACTCTTTAAAGTGGAACTTCTGTTAAACTCTCAACTTTGAAGCATACTTAGCTCTTACATACTACAACAATTCCCTCCCAGAGCCCTCCAAAATATTGCTGTAATCAGTGATTTTAGTAACCATCAGCCTACAGTAGTTGCTTTTTATCTATCATGGTCATGCATTCATGTGCTTTATTTATGTCATTTGTGCCTGAGCTATCTCTATTGTGTGCATTATTCTGTTTGGCTGTGTTATAGCAGCATAACAGAAAAGAACATCCATTCAGTAGATCACGTTCAGCTTGCGTCATGGATGTTCTAACCAGCGACTCGTTGCAAGCCTGTCTGATGTTCTACAATGCAAACTCGTGAGCATTAAACCCTGTAGTACAAAGTGTGCTATATATTCAGAAGCACATCATGGTAAATGTGTTCAATGGACAGTGAGTTGGAGCTGCAGCTCGTCTGTTTAGCGGGCTCAATACTGACCTAAACACACACACACACACAGATAAGGAGAACATCCTCATTGTGTATATTGACCGTTAGTAGTAGCTTCATGCTGCGTCAGCTTCTTCTAGCTCCAGTACTCAGTGTATGTAACCTACTTATACATAGTCAATATCTATTGATTCCCTGTCAATGCTAATGCACGTGAGAGTCTTTACGCACAGCACAGTACAAGCTTCTTCCTTCTGCCTAAACAAACCATGAAATGAATGTAAATACGCACTGTATTTATACAGCATTACAATGACTGCTATTGCCTTTCTGCAGCGACTGGACGCAGTGTCTCCTTCAGCCAGCAGTAGCCTCAGTGAATCATGCTCTATTCCCCGCGCTCAGGCTAACAGCCCCTGTATCGTTTCATCAGCTCTCTGTTTATCTGCAGTGAGTGCAGCGCTGGGCCAACGGAAAGATTATGTCCCTATTCAGTCGTGTCCCACAGATGACAAACACCGATATAAAAAAGAGGCTTGCTGTTATGACCCAAGGGTGGTCTTGGGGAGTAGGGGATGCATCGTGTATAATGTAATGTAACATTATGGGGGATGAAAAAACTGTATTGTGAAAGAGCCCAAGCCAAAATAACAAAACAAAGTGTATAAAATAATGCTGTTAGCTGCGGTACCAGGCTTTGTTCACATTCATTCACTCTTCCCTTGGTCTCGCAGACTGCCAACAAGGCTGGCACCAGCTCCACAAACCGTTTTGAATTTGCATATTCACACACAGAATTACTGCGTTTCCTGATTGGATGCTAACAATAGGCTAATGGAGGGGGAGGTGCACTAATCAAGATGGACACCACCCAGGATGGGTTGTGGCTGAGGATGCAGTTATCTATTTCAATAGTAATGCATTCTTATTGGCCATTCCTGCTCATCCAATGGGCACAAGCTCCACCCAGCTTCAGCTATTAACACAAATACGCTCTACTTAAGGAGTTTTAAACCAAAACTACAACTTTGTAATGTAATGTTCCAACCACAGGCGTCATTCTAGGCACAATGACGCCTAGAATGACGACTATTGCTATCAGCGCATTTTTTGCTGAGATTATACTCCGCAAACCCTGTTTTAACAGTGGCTCTGAACACGCACCATTGGGAATGTTTGCAGACGTTTTCTCCTACTGGGCGTAGACTTCTGGTTAATGAAACTATTAGAGCAGTCTACAACTGTATTGTATTACTTTATCTAGCTCTATCACCATATTGAAACAGGCTTGACTTCAACATCATCGCATTTAGCAAAGATGATTGGTCCACCAACAGGTAACCATGGTTTAATAATAATAATCTCAGCGAAAATTCTGAATCTGCTACCTATGGCCTACGCCCATTACAATGCAATAACTGGAAACAACATTTACTTTGTGAGTAGGGTCTGGACATGCGCCGTGGATTAAGTCTGGCGCCAGGCCAAATGACGGAGTGTCCCTTTAACACACTGGCTGTTTACCTGCAGGTAGAGATACTGCAGGTTACTGAGGCCTTCGAAGATGCCCGCTGGCAGGGTGACCAGGCCACAGTGGTACAGGTGCAGCGCGTGGAGCCGGCCCAGGCCCTGGAAGGTGTCCGAGGCCAGGGCCCTCAGGTAGCGGTTGTCCCCCAGATCCAGCTCTTCCAGGCGGTCGAAGCCGTGGAAGGTGGAGGGCTGGATGTAGGAGATGTTGTTTGAGTACAGCCACAGCATGGCCGTGGTCGGGGAGAAGTGGCCCCGCAGCAGCCGCTGGATCTTGTTGTTCTGCAGGAAGATGCGCTCGCTCTGGGCCGGGATGCCCTCGGGCACGGCATGGAAGTTGTGAGCCTGGCACGACACGGTGCTGGGCGACGTGTAGCAGATGCAGTGGCGCGGGCAGGGCAGAGACAGGTCCAGGCCGCAGAGCACCAGCAGGAGCTCCACCCCACCACAACCTGAGGAGAGGAGGGGGGAGAGAAGGAGGGAGACAGTGAAGCACAAGTGGAGAGACTAAGAGGAATAATTGAATTGGCGAAGCACAACCGTGCTTATCAGGAGCATCTTCAACAATACGCCACAATAAGTTTACTAAGACAACAATAGAATGCTTCACTGCAGGCAAGTTCTAGTTCTGGCACTAATTAAACACAAACCTACATACAAGCACTGTACAGAATACAGGGTTTTATTTGCTAATGTGTCACACTTGCAGTACCTTGAAGTGTAACTGAATGCTATTGCTATGAATGAACCCCTCATCCACTACAGTGGGTGTTGGACTGCAATTCTGTTGATTTGTCCTACCATGTCAGATGGTCCTATACTAGTCAGATATTCCTACCGTAACATTATGTATCTACCAGACCAAATAATAAGCAGTATCATGATTTCACATGTGAAATTAAAGTGGCCCAATTATGCTAATTCTCACTGTTCATAAGTTCATGTTTAGGGTCTACTACAGTGGTCTCCAATAGTTGTCCAGGTCGGGCTCGCAAGAGCAAAATGGCTGGCCCGCAGCGAGCCATCGGCAAATGTAAAGCACAATAAAAACACATTTCTGAAAGTCTCTAAAGCATTTAAATTGATCGGTGCGCTGTAACTGTCTTATGTCTGTGTCAGAGTTTGACACACACGCACCGGCACACATATTCTCTGAAGATCCACCCTTACACTGTCTCCGATTGGCTCTCTGTAACCAAACAACGAACATACCCAATCAAGAGACAGAGTAGAAGCTGGTCTTTTGCTGAATGCATTGAGTGGACTAAACGTTCTGAATGACGCCTTTCATTACGATCTAATTTCATATAAAATGTATACCATCTGATTCTGATATTAAATGCATGAGAAAATGTTGACATAATCATGGACTTATCCTTCCTGGAGTTCATTGAACGTTATGTAAATGTTCCATCGTCCTCAACGCAGGGCAGGTAAGCCGGTTGGTCTGTTAGTAGCTACAGTCAGGCAAACTAAAAGAAAGGTAGCAATGTTTACATGGAATAACATCTTTTAAAACAAAAAGCCACAGAGGAAAAGAGGGACAAAGCTCTGCAAAAATAAACTTCTGTGAGAAATTGAAGTTTGGAGATAGCGGAGACTGAGACTGCAGCTATGTAAGCTACCTAATGCTAATATGGAGGCTTTGTTGTGCTACTGATATCTCAACTAAACACTGAAATGAATGTAAATGTGCCACAAAAGGCTATTCATTATTTGGGCTTGTTAAAACATGCTTGGCCGGTCGATATTTGTCACTTTGCTCACTAATTGGTTCTATTCTATCTATTTTTGCCCATCCATCAATGTTATTGTGGTATAATGAATTGTAACAAGAATACTGAGCATAAACGGTGCAGCATTCAGTAGTACTAGCTAACTACTAACTAAATTCATTTAGCACCTTTATCCAAAACACTTTGAAGTATTTTGCCTCACAGTCACACTGATGGTGATTGCTGCTATGTAAGGTGCGACCAACCACTGGGAGCAGAGGGGGTAAGAGGTTAGGCATAGGTCAACACAGGGGTTAGAACCCACAACCTTCCAGCTGGGAGTCCAACACTCCTCCACATCCTGCCCCAGTACAAATGAATACAACTGTCTTCTTTGCTCACAGTCTGACTTAACTCTTATTGAGGTGAATGTGGCTATAGAGATGCTGATAGATACTGTAGCTGTCTGTAGAAAGCTGATTGGACATTCTGCAGATGGTTTAATAACAATCAGCATTCATGTTATTGTTGATATGCAGACATAGTCAGTCTATTGTAGAAATGTTTAATGTCATTTGCCTCAGGATGCTACTTGCTGTAGAGCTGTTGCTTGTAGTATCTTTGTAGGTCATTACATTTTGGCCATTGGGGAAAATTAATTGGGGAACCCTGATCTACTAGAATAGATTTACATGCTTACATATTACATGCTCTCTGCTGTGCGACTATAAACACTGTTGTGGTGGCTATTATTACAATGCCTTAAATTCTGCCTCATCCCTTTGAGCCAGAGTCGGACCATGAAACTCAGGTAAACCATATTCACAGGCAAGCTGGACTGAAGGTGAAACCTTTCATAGTGGTAAGTGCCTAACTTGCTGGCCAGTGAGAAAGAATTGTGTTATATGATAGCGTCACCATGCAATGGAAGGAAGGAAAGGAACATTGTTTCAGGTAGCTGAGAAGCCTCTGTCTGTTCTGAGCAGCCTCTGTTCTTGTAGTATGTAATGTATAATTGTATGTATTTCAATATACTATGTATGATATAAAACATTTCTTCAATTAAATACAACTTAATTCTGAAAATGGAACATATATTCAGCGTGCACATTTATATTGAGGTAAGGAACTGTTTAACAAATGTTGAATTGGGATTGAACCTTTTTTATCTAATAATAGCAGACCCTAAGAGCACTTGTGAAATATTTGTTTTACCTCATAATGATTATGACTAGAATCACCGCCTTTATTCTACCAGTCCCGAGTTCATGCTTTTATATTGTTGTGGGGAATAATAATCCAAAAATATTTCAACACACACACACATACACACCTCTTATTCACTGGCGGTGTTCAGGTGCGTGTGTGTGTGTATGCGTGCGTGCGTGCACACGTGTGTGACTGCGTGTGTGTAGTGCCATGGTGTGATGCTGTTTTGTATTTTAATAATACATCCAATAATCAGAAACTCTGTGTGTGTTGTGATACAGCTACTTTGGACCAACCTCCAAGGTAATGGCGTTTCTCACACAGACACACAACACGCACAAAGGCACGCACAGCAACCTGTCGGCAGCACACTGTGTATATCCTTTGGTTATCCTCTAAAGGTGGCAAGAAATCAATGCGTACATTTCCTACAAGGTACACACACACACCGCACACACAATAAATTCCGACAATGTAAGACGCTATGAGGAGGGGTGGTCAGCGATGGGGGCATTGAATGAGTGGGGGAGGGGGTCAAAAATCTATCATCTTATGAAGCGGACATGTGTTCCATGATTTCAGATTCCCCCAGAAATATAATGTATTTATTGGTCTGCACTGGTGTTTGTGTTTATGCAGTGTGACAGAGCATGTGGAGTATTTGTCTTTGTCTGCTTGTGTGTGACCTTTATCCTAAGTGTGTGTGTGTGTGTGTGTGTTGTGTATCTGCTTGCAAACAGGCTCTATTTGACAATCCTCTCCAACAACAGGGTTACACCAGGGACTCTTACAGTGTGCAACAAGGAATATGAATATCACATTGGACCAGTCAGCTGTGGCACAGTTCCACTGCTGATTGGTCCAATGTGATATTCATATTCCTTATAGAAATGTTTGTAGGGAAAACACAGGGCGTTTCATCATATCCTAAATACTGGGTCCATTTAATTTTGGTATATCATTGCACCAACGTTGACATTGTATAGTCTTTTTCTTTGGGGCACTGGTAGAACATAATGGAACAACCCCAGAATGAATGTGTATGAGTCACCCAAGAAATGTTGCTAGGCTGTGTGAAGTGTGCCACTCGTAGAACTATATAATGGTGCCACCGCACAAGGCCTCGCGCCTGTAAGGGCCTCACGCCTGCACATGGCCAGTGAAGTGATCCATTCATTTCTGTGAGGAGCAAGCGATTGTGAGCGCATGCATTATCATGATCGATCATGACAACACAATAAATGCGTGAATTAAATGAATCTCGCAAATTTATAGGCCTATGAAAAATTCTGTAATATTTTATTCCAATCGAAATCAAGTACCTAACATCTCAACATCACCGTTGTTTTGATTGACAGGCAGTCTGACCAATCAGAAGTCCAATATGTTCCTATCTGCCATTTTGTTGGAAAAACAATACTTTCCGTACATTTTCTAAAAGATTATGGGACATGTAACAACACAGAAAGCAGTTACCTAGACAAAATCTGCAGTTATTACGCTTTTAATGAACCTTGGAGATGTGTAGCCTATGAAGATGCTGTGGGCCCAGCGATAAACATGCTGCGTGCGAGTTTCTTTTATAAATGTAGCCTAATAGCCTAGCCTACTTCAAACAAGAAGCAGAAATGGTAGACTATAGCCTTTAGTTTTCCAATGTGACTGTTGGCGCGTGTGTGTGTGTGTGTAGGCTACTGGTCTACAATCATAAGACCTGAAATGTTCACCATTCATCAAGTCACATCTGCTCTGTGTTGATGATGTCAGTTTTAGTGTTTTATTTATATTTTCTTTGAAAGACGATAACAGCAAAAAGTAATTGTGACTATGATGTGCATGATGCTGTTGTAATATCCTACATGTTTGTAGGCCTACTGAGATTATGCGGCCGGTAAACTAGAAAAGTTATCTATGTGTGACTGTGATTCATGCGCATGTGTGTCAAGGCATCGCACCCACCCCCTTGTGTTGGTTTATTTGGCTGAAACAGCCTCTTGGTTTGACGTTAAATAAATTAGGTTATTGTGCACGTACTCAAAATAGACTAATGAAGCAGTATGTGCGCATGCTCAGACATTAGGACACACATCTAATCAGCTACAACAAACATTGCACCGCCAGGTAACTGTGAAAAAGGTCTAAATGTCTCAGCGACAAAACTTGACCTCGAAAAAGAGAAGGAGCTATCCTTTCATATTATCTCCATGTTCTCCTCCCAAAACTCTTCCCTGCTGGCTTTGTTAATTAATTATGAAGCTAATTCCTTTAGCATGTGCATCCGTGCGTGCTGTTTAATGTAATGTGCATGGACGGATGGTTTTGCGTGTGAATCTGTGTGTGCCCATACATAGATATGCTGTATGCTATACGCATGAGTGGGCATGTACTGTATGTTTGATTTTGTCCAGTAAATGAGAATTTTTAGGGTGTGACTACGTTTAACTAAATATGCAAATATGTTGTTCTGAGCGTAGTTGAGTTCTCTTGAACAAAATTGTATTTGCTACTTGTGTCTTGTATTCTGTCTTGGTGTTCAAGCCCATCTGTGAGAGTGTAAATGTCTGAATGCACAAATCTCGGCTCAGAAATTAACCGAGATTGTTGAACTTACATCATTTCCAAAACAGTGTTGTGATAGTTGCAAGCTGCCATATAGACCCTAATGCGACAGCAATTTTCCAAGCGCCATTCATCCAACCACATTCCAACCGTATCAGCAGTTTGTATATTCATCCGGCCTTCCACCTGTTATTCACACAAGTGTAAGCGTAATGTCATCACGAATGTTGCACCTAGGGGGAACACTGTATGGGCTTGCAGAGCCAGCTGTTGCACAGGCTACTGTATGGGCTCGCAGAGCCAGCTTTTACTTGCGTCAAGTCTGCGTTGGCTAACTGCATCAAGATCTGCCTACTTGACGGGAAATATTTTGATTGACATGCACAACCACCACATAACTCAATGATCAAATTGAACGTTATTAAACTGAAGCATGTGTCGGGAAACAAACAACAAGTGTCAGACTGTTTGCAACTCTGTTAAGTAAGTGGGATACAGTTACTGCTGGAAATAAATGGATAGATTAAATTAGTAAATAAAATACTTAATTAGCATCATGCAAGAATTACATATATAGCCTTGTGAGTGACAATGCTAACAGCCAGTGAAAATCTTCTACCCCACTTTGTGAAAGTGCTGGCATGCTTACAGGGGTATACTATATCAGAAGAGTTGCTTATGTGATGTAGTGCTAATGAACAGAAGAGGCTGAGACTTTGAGGACATGTCTTCCCTTTGCTCAAGGGGGTAGTGGTACTACATTATGTAATGTCTTCTTATTTACTGTAAATTAAGCAACTACTTAAAAAAAAAAGCACATATATGTTCAGGGACAATTCACAAAGAACATATTGTATTTGTTGTCTCTAAGTAGCAAGTAAGTAAGCACATGTTCAACTGTAGTCCCTGTTTACTTGGTTTTGCATTAATGCATTGAATAAATGTCACAGTAAATAAAATGAACACTGTAAAGAAAAGATTGGCTATGTTTACAATACATTTTTTACAAAGGGGATATGAAACATATACATTGACATATACAGTACATTGACTCTACAATGATTAACTAAAGTGACATTTTGGGCCCATGTTTCAAAGATTTTTCACCCCGCACCAAGTTGACTGAATCATTTTTGTATGTAATAATTCAAAAAGTGCAAAAGTGACAATTATTTCTATGAAGCACTGATTGTAGCTTTAAAGACTAAGAGCACTGCACAAGAACTGCTTTCAAATGTTCCAGTGCAGTAGCACAAACCTGCTGTCTTGCAGGCTGGTAGCAACAGCCCCATGCTGACCTTAATCATATAGCACAAGTGTTTACTGCTTCACAGGCCTGACTCAGTGCCTCTGTCAGGTTAACCGCCCTATGCCAAGCCAACCTTTCTGGCCACATCTATGTTTCTCAATGCCTTGCTATCTGTCTAGCTTGAGGTCTCTCTCGCCCCCTCTCTCTTTCTGGTTTGAGGTCTTTCTCGCCTGCTGGTTATTTGTCTAAAGTACTATTCTATTCCCCTCCCTTTCAGATATTCACCCAAAGCTTCATCAGGCACAGCCAGGGTTCAATTACGAGAGCTGTCTCACTTTCCCAGACCGCCACCGTGCACACCCTTCCCTGCTGACGCGCAAGCACACACACACACACACACACACACACACATGGACTGTCATCTACAACGGAGCTTCTAGAGACGCCTGCCACTCATATTCCCAAACACACTAGAAGAATGCTCAGGAGAAGAGACATGGAAGAGAAACATGGAAGTGGCGGCATTGAGAGGGCCATTTGGGGGTGGGCCTGGCACGCTCTGGCCATTACAGCCTTTAATTTAGCACACAGGGCACATCAATTCACATATACAGTACAGGCTGCAGAGTCACATATGGAGTCAGGTGCTCACACACACACACACACACACACACACACACACACACACACACACACACACACACAGCCAACATGTAGACTCACGTACACAAACAGAAAAGCACATATTCTAGATGGAGTAAGTCTCACACAAGCACACATGCACAGAAACACACAAACACACACCACATCAGACGTGCAGGCACATGCACGCCCACACACATACACGCAGACAGACCTACGTGCATGCTTGCACAATATAATGGAAGAGAATGCATATATATTTGTGAGTGGCAGAAGCCAAACCAGCAAGGCAGAGAGAGGGCGATACACGATACAAGGAGAGGGAGACAGAACCAGTGTTTCCAGTCAGGCCATGCAGACCTCTTGTTGGCCATTTATTTAGTTTAGCATAATCTCCACATATCATTAGGCGACACTCATTCCAACTGTGATGGATCTCTGGCTGGAGTTAAAGAGAGATTTAGCTAGCTAATCTCACCCTTTTTGTGGAATGCTGTAACCATGACGCCTGTCTTCATACTGGTCCATACCAGAGCCATGGAAATAACAGACTTTCGCCAACGGAAGTTTGAAATTTTCAAAGGTCACATGTTTCACATTGCAAAATAGTTCCAGGAGGTTCTTGGTGGACAATTTGAATATATATATATGCACAGATATATAACTTCATTTTTTTGTTAATTAGTAGGCAATAAATGCAATTTATTTATAGAATTTATGATGATTTATGATTATATAAAATATTAATGACGTACGTAGATTTAAAGGACCCATTTCACGAAAACCAAGTAATTCTACAGTAGTTGTTTTTGGAATTACCAATGTCGTTGTAACACTGAGAAGTAGTAAGCCTTCAAAGTGGACTGTTTATGGCAAGCCGTTTTGACATTTATTCAGTATGTTAGCTTCCTGGTCTGTATTGGCTAAAAAAGAGAGAGGCAGGGAAACAGGGGAATGAGAGAAAAGCACATATGTTGCGTAGATTACTGACGAAAGTTTGTTTGGTAACGCCCCTATAAGGATATGGCCAGCTACGTAGTGTCAGCTAAATATGCAAGGCAAGGAACTGATGACGATCGTCAGTACGGTACATAAACCATAAGTAAAAGTTTAATGTTCAACATTTGCAGATGACCAAATCTGTAAATCTATTTTTTGATACAGTAACTGCAGGCTACCATTGCATAAACAAGTTGAGTGCAGGACAGCCATATTATCAAGACTGATGTGCACATCAATAACTACATTAGATATTGTTCAGAAACCGTAAACGGATTAGAAATAGGCTGCTTAAATAATGTGTTGATTTATTTAACCTTAACATTGCTCATTGATAAAGACTCACTCGCGTGTCATATTGTATCCCCTGCAGGAAACGGGTTGTCAGTTTTGGTACCGCGAGTAATAATGTTTTTATCTGGGTCAGTGATCAGTCAAGTCATACAAAACATTGAACGTTACGTCCGTGATAATAACAAAGATAAAATATGTCTTTGTTTAATTTTAACGTTTCTTGTTTAACCGAATAGCCTATCACTTTGTGTTGTTGTTAGCATCTAGCAGCTAGCCATATATCTATCATAGCCCTGTATTGGCAAGAACAGCTGCGGTTTCATGCTACAGTATGTAACCCTTTATTCATTAATTAATACGTGCTAATGGGTACATGGCTGTTTAGCGGGCAGAGATGGCTGCAATGTTGTGCTATGGTATAATTTAACCTTCATTCATGAAATAATGTGCTTAGTAGATACATGGCTAGTTATCAAAATGTAACACCGTTCCTACACAGGGCTGTGTGACCAAGTTGCTGCTGAGTTGTTGACACGAACAACAATTAACTACATTCTGCCGCCTGTATCCTTTACTGTAGGCTGGATGGCGAGGCAGAATTCATGTGCAATATTAACACTTTGAAAACACTGCTGAAATTAAACCATATGTGGTCCAAAGCCCATAAAACTATGTTCAAACCGAGTTTGAGTAGCCTGCACCGGTACTAGACAACACATGATGACTTCTTTAGGACTCGAAATTCAAAGTATAGGACTTGAGACTTAACTTGGAGTTGCCCGTCTTGACTTGAGACTTGACTTGGACTTGTGTGCTAAGACTTGAGACTTATTGTGACTCAAAAAGCAATGACTTGTTCCCACCTCTGCTCTGGTCCATACTGTACCAGCTACAATTCTCTTTGACATATAAATTAACATTTCCTATGTTGGAAAAAACAGATAAACATATAAATAGCCAAGAAACTACATGAAATAAATAAAATACAAGAATAAGAAAATAAAACAAGTAAAGATGAAATGATAACAAATAGCTAATTTTATAATGGGTAAAAGTAATGCTAATATGGTAAACGACTATTAAAAAAACAAGGTTGTTTCAATGTAATATAAATCACATGATTGTGTGAAGGTAAGTCTTTTACAGACACCTTTTGGAGGATGTGATGTTAAATCATAGCCTATAGCAACACAACACTAGTGCAGTTAAATAATAGGCTATAGCAACACAACACCAGTGATGTTAAATCATAGGCTATAGCAACACAACACCAGTGATGTTAAATCATAGGCTATAGCAAGACAACACTAGTGCAGTTAAATCATAGGCTATAGCAACACAACACCAGTGATGTTAAATCATAGGCTACAGCAACACAACCCTAGTGCAGTTAAATCATAGCCTATAGCAACACAACACTAGTGCAGTTAAATCATAGGCTATAGCCTCTAGCAACACCACACCAGTGATGTTAAATCATAGCCTATAGCAACACAACCCCAGTGCAGTTAAATCATAGCCTATAGCAACACAACACCAGAGATGTTAAATCATAGCCTATAGCAACACAACACCAGTGATGTTAAATCATAGCCTATAGCAACACAACACCAGTGCCATCTCCTCAGACAGCCCCTCACGGTCGGTTGCCTTACAGCTGGTTCCGCAGCCATTTTTAGCACTGTCACAGATATGCTGTGATAATGGTGCCCGGAGAACAAGACATTGCCGGTGTGGAATCCTTCAGCTCCAAGCTGACACTAGTGGTCCTATCTCCAGCTGAACAATCTCACCTGAAGGTATCAGTTTATAGCTAACCCTCAAACATACAGATCTCAATGATGGGACTCCACTGAAATATATTTTCATACACACTCTCATGGTTACAGAATCAATCTGTCCTGGAGAGTCAGCAGTCTCTTCTCATTGTGAAGTCACTTTGCCCAATCAGCAAGTGGTCCTACTAGCCTTCGCAAAAAAGGTTTCGACTGTATTTTGTTGAAACTAAATTAAAATTGATAACTACATTTTAGTTTCTAACCAAGCTAGTATTTTTAACCAAATAGATTTCTAGCATAGCTGCTACTGCTAGAGATTAAAGCAAATTTAAGATCTGGTTTTGTATCGGCAATTTCAAATTATGTCAGTATAACATTTTGAGGGGTGATCCAGAAAAACACAAGGCATGTCCAATTTTAAGGTGTGGCATAATTTAAGTATTGCAACCAATCATCTCTGACCTACCACTCTCAGACAGACAGACCGTAGAGATAATGCTAGGGCCTGTTTAAAATAAATCTGAAATGTTAAGCAGTCTGTCCAAATGAAAATAGAAAAATATGAGAAAATCTACAGGAGCAGACCGCCAAGGTTCTCATTCAGTGACCACTCAAAGTACCAGAAATCCGTAAAACAAGCATCGCTTCCAAATCGTTGGGCGACCCAGTGAAGTAGCACTAATAGCTAATTCCTGCTAAGTGAAACCGATACAGCAGCACAATTGTGTTCTGAATCATTAGCGCTTCATATAATTTTCACTCTGATTGCAACTGCTGGAGATAATCACGTGTAATTGTTTTAGATGGATTGTATTCAAATAATTCTCAGTTAAAATCGAGAGGTTTCCTGGCTATGTAGGCTGGAAGTATAAACAGCAGTCAAAATGAGTGCCCCTACAATCACAGAATGATGAAAGATTTCAGATCTGGCACTGTACCAAAATGTATTTTTTTTAACAATTTAAAGTGTTTTATGACAGCTCACAATAGAGTCCTATAATCCAGTTTTTTGGAGTCAGGTAGAAAAGATGTAGTCTCTTCAATAATCGACTATTTCAGAACAATAGTTTTCTGCACAATATAGCACTTTACTGTACGTTATATACACTGTGCTTCAGTGCGGAAGTTTGCATAAAACACCATACTGTGGGTTATTTTACAGTTGTGACTGCATGTCCATAAAAAGACATTCAAGTAATTGTAGGCACAAGAAAATCCAATTTCCCAGCGGGTGAATGAATGGATTATGTGTGCTAGTGTACCTGGTATTGTTAATTGCAGTAGATAGATTGTGTAGCTATTTTGCTCAGTGACCATGGATTAGATTTTCTGCCAGGCACAGACCACCCGTGTGGCAGGGCAGTGTGCAAAGTGTGCATATGACTATAATGGATGGGTGTCACTGTCCTTAACAAAGTGGTCAAAGTACACATGATGACACTGGTGCCTCTCTAACAAGTCCACCAGGGCTAGCTTGCATGTGTGACACATAATTAGTCCTGATCTGCTACGTTTTATTTCCTCCTAACTTTGTGTGTGTGTTCGTCTCTCTCTCTCTGTCTCTCTCTGTCTCTCTCTCTCTCTCTCT
>JAOEGT010044229.1:8531-21507 GCA_025447795.1 Speoplatyrhinus poulsoni
AGGTATACAATGTGTGTATCACTGTCACATTGCTGCAGCAGGTACAGTATATGGCAGGTATACAATGTGTGTATCACTGTCACATTGCTGCAGCAGGTACAGTATATGGCAGGTATACAATGTGTGTATCACACAATGCACGTTCTGCAAGCACATCATATACTGTAGATCGTACACACACATACACCCAAACAAACTGGATCAATGGCTGATGGGATTGAGGGCCTATACATTCTGTAAACACAGACAGAGTCTATACTTGTCATGTATACAATAATATGTGCTTAGCATATTTTCGATATCAACCAAATGATGTTTTTCAAAGCCACTTACAGTGAGTACAGCACTGTCTGTGACCCAATATCACTCTCATGAAAGTGATATTGTATGAACATTAACTGTATTTTAGAAGCATTGTCCTAAAAATGAGATGCACCGCTTGGCACAATCCAAGCTCCACGTCGTCTGCACCGCTTCACCTCCCTTAAACGGATTACAGCCTTCACTGTGATGGATGTGGTGTGTCCCTGGTTGGAGCACATCTGGGTGTGCCGTGCTGGCAATCTCACGCAGCATAATGTTGTGATGTGTCTCTTCTGTTCCCATAGTGATGTCATACATCCCGTCTGCTGAACACTGGTGGATGGCACTGGGTATGAACACTGGACCCATTGATCCTCTTGCTTGTCTACGTGTCCGTCTGTCCATTTGTCTGTCTTCAGAAACACGTGAACCTCGTGCTTTTCTTATTAGCATAGCACAACGTGTGCCAGCGGCCAACAACAACAATCAACAATGATGTTTCTCAAAATGTAGACACCATCTAACAGCCCCCCCGCCCCTCTCCCCTCCCAAACACACCCTTCGGCCCTCTTGTGGGGTCCGCCATTTTGAAATCCACTGATCTACACAGTGTATATTTATTTGTTTATTTGTTAGTGCGTACACTGTACATTTTATACCATTGTCCGTGTCCTGTCTGGATAATGGTGTGTGTCCTGCAGACTGCAAATATTATCTTTCTTTAGTTTTTTGCCAATTTGCCTGACCGCCTGCCTGAAATATTATATCACTCATCACTGTGATCATTTTATATCTATTGATAGCAAATAGTACATCAGTGCATCCTGATAGCTTAATAATATAAATAACATAGACGATTATTATTTTCTCTGTCTTCCGGCCTGTCTTCAGGCCTGGTGATGATGATAATTGTCGGACAGCTTCTGGCCTACAAACTCTTCGGAAACAACTTTGTCTATCCGGCTGAACTACAGAACTTCTGAGTCATTTGGGTGTCGGGGATGGGACGGTTTTATCTGGCTATTTTAACATTTAACAATACCTTGAAACAGATAACCATAATTGAATATTGGCCTTTGAATACAATTACATCTAGTGTTGATGATTTTTAGACCATGGACTGAACAGAACATATATGTTCACTGATAACTGGTTAGCCTAATTATTCAGTTTAAGTTTAAAATATCACAATGGGTGATGTGTCCTAATGCTGACTTTACCATATCCACTGTTACGGCCATACGGACAATATATTCAAATAGCATCTCCTTTCACAAAACAAAATTGTGTTTTTTTTCATCCCAACTGTACAGTCTAGAGTATATGTTTTGTTGTAATATATTTTCCACACATAGTAGCATTTATAATGTGAGCATATTACACAATCCATCACTAAATCTAACACTTCTTCTGATTGACTATCAATGGTCTATCTAGGCTAAATAATGGAGATCACATTGACTATTTCTTAAATATTTATTGTGGCACAGATTAGATTGGGTAATCTAATGCCATTTTTGATTTTGCATCCTTGGATAGTAAAATGAAGATCAGAATCTGAAAATATTTTATATTGTATTGGTTGTCTGTGGAGTTATTCAATTGTTACTCATACAATACAGTATATTCTTCCTGCAAATGTTTCACATTTCGGTGAGTGCTTACTGTACGTGCAATTAAAATGTATTAAATATGTCTAAGAATGTGTGGGCATACAGATATATTTTTTATTTGTGTGTAGACTATTGTACATTAGTCTAATTTTGTGTATATAAAACAAAAATAAATGACTCAAATACAGTGTGTGTAGAAATTAAATAAATGACTCCCATGTAAGAAATCAAAGGTTCGAGCCCGCTTACCTTCTCCTTAGTACATTTCTAAATTAACTAAATAGAACATTAAATTCTAACAGTACTGGCACGTATGTTAACGCCTCAATTCTCACGCAAGTAGCCAACCAGCTATCCTCGCGAGATTTATCTGCCTGGCTCGTGACAGCAATCATTTTCTGAGGCACTTTATTCTCAATAATATTTAACCATAAAGCACCAATTTAACCAGCTTTCTATGTTAACTTACTAATGTGTAAATTGTATGAACAAACAAACAAGCAGAACATATAATGTAACTCGTGTAGTTCCTTAAACACACTTACAGTAGGCTATAGCCCACAATAGCCTCTCAGTGGAAACTATAATCAGGTTGTGGGGAAGAAGGCACACCGTGCTGTATTTGTACACTGCTATGGCTATATGTCTCATGCAAGCAGGTACATTACCATAGTGCAGCAGAGATAGTTCAGCCAACTGTTTGATATCTATGTATTTACTATGTAAGATGTCCTTGAGTGTCGAGAAAGTCTTCCAAAAAATGTAATGTATTATTATAGAGTATATTATGCTTCCTAAATGCATCCTAAATTATTTCTGCATCAGCTAAATGCCCATGTAATACATGCAATGAAGGACATAGGATACAGAATGTTAATAATCCTAGATACAGCTGTTTAAAAAATAAATGATTTTATTAATTAAATAAATTATTATATCCTCCCATCAAGTTCACGCGGGTCACGTGACGCGTAGCTAAATGAAGCTAATTGACCTTACAGAGAACTTGCACATTTAGCCCGGGAGCAGGCTATCTACACAACAAACCTAACTTTCATACAACGCCAGTAAATCAATGACTAAATCCAAGATGGTTTTAGAATTCGCTGACCAACTGAGGGTAAACGTACAGGTAAGTTAATTATGATTAGGAACGGTTATCGATATTAATACAGTATGATTTAGGCATCAAGTTCCCTTTTCCGCTAACACAACGAACAAATAGTTCAACTTAATCAGTAGCGTTTTGCAACAGGTAGCCTACATCACAAATACAACACGTGTAATGTGACACCTATACTGCACACTAGTTGTTGTGTCCCGGGGGTCCGACTAAGTTCTTGCTATGTAGAGTCCATTTGACCGGCTGAGCAAGCGGATGGACGCGATCTTGATCGATGGAGGGATCCGTAAAGAGGTCATTCGAGCTGGAGAAGGCCCCTCCGTACCCAATGACGCCTCAGTGCTAAGTATTTATTTTATGCTACCTCCATTGTCTTTGTACTAAGTCCTCCTACCCGAGTTTCATGAAGCTGAAACGTCTCCTTTCCATTCAGTTCATTACTCTGCATTTTTGGAGTACTCTGACCAACCTTTTGAGACCACCTGCCATCATCGATATCCTCGGATGATGAAGCTAGGTAGAGGTCAGTCATGTCCGTGTGGGGCTGTCTGATAACAGAATAAGTGCACATTTATACAATTTCAAGTGCTTTATGATGTATTCTTTATTCAGATATTTAAAAAATATCTTAGTGTAATTGGCAATTTTAAAATGGCCTTGCCCAGAAAGATCTGGGTCATAGCGGCTGCAGTGTGCATGTGTGTGTCAGAGCAACCAATATGACAGCACCGATCAGTAATCTTGACCCTCCACAGATGTGACGCTGGCTGGCATGGAGCTGGGTGTACTCACCATGAGGAAGGGAGAGTTCTCCTGCTTCCTCTTCCAACCCCAGTACGCCTTTGGGGAGATGGGTTGTCCTCCGACCATCCCCCCCTTGGCCAGGGTCCTGTACGAGGTGCAGATCCTTGACTTCTTCGACTCTGCTGAGGTCGACAGTTTTGTGGCACTGGGTCTGGTGGGTGCCATGTTGTAATTGGGTCTGTTCAAATCAAATCAAATTTATTTATAAAGCGCTTTCAAACAAAAGAAGTGGTCACAAAGTGCTGTACAGTAAAATCAATCAATAAAACAAACAGCTCATACTATAAAAAACATAAAATGCAATTAACAAACACAGAGCCCAAATAATAATAAAACAGTAAGTAAAACAGTAAAAACAAACAATGCAATCACAAATGTCAAGTGTTGGGTGCCATGTTGTAATTGAGACAGAGTTGGGTCATTTATTGTCCACTATCAGTGGCTACAGTTTCATGCAACCAATATTCTGTTTTTTTCCTTTATTCCGAAAATAACTTACCTACTTTCTAAAATGCATTGATGTTCTACACTATGGAAAATTGTAATGGCTGAAGCCGCTTATGCTATTCTTCTTATTTGCAGCAAAATTGGATTTTCTGCATATCTTACCGTAAACGGGTGAGATCCAACCCAATGCTGTAAAATGCAGTAAAAACCCCACTTGAGACTCGTATTCTGAATCTTCTTCATGCATGCTCCTTAAACCTGAATAAAATCAGTTAATGTCTTAATCAGGACATGGTAAATTTGGAAAAAGACTTAATTCGGAAGATCCAAACGTAATATGGTGTTTATATTAGTGTGCATGCAAACTAAGGGTGTAACGGTTCTGAATAAAACGTCCACAGTTTTGTGTCACTGTTCTGACAGACAACCGTGCGCACGCACATTTTACAAACCCACAAAAACTGCATACGGCATGGTGTTGTTTTGACGTAGCTGGTGGTCACTGTGTCAGTGCATACCATACAAGAGAAATCGGTCTAGCCTAGTATTTTAGCAATAACACAAGAGGGTTAGACTGAATATCCGCATGGCTGTGATTCAGTCGTAGGTACGAGGCCGTAGACCGAGTGCCGAAGATAATTGATTTAGTAACAGTTATTAGAAGAACACCGGTAAAGTGGAGTGATGCTTGCATAGTTAAAAGTCCCAGTGCGTTAGACTGAAAAATTGGCACTCAGAATGCCTCTTGTTCAATCAAATCCCTTGGTCAGAACTAACTATGGTATAATCAACATTTGATCATAATCACTGGTTTACGGGGCAGGACAGTCTAGTGGTTACGTTGGTTGAGTCCCGACCAAAAATATTATCGGATCTATTCCCGATCTCAGTATGCCTCGTCTGGCTGTAACGCATGTTGTAGCAAGAATATGCCAAACCGCTAACCCCCTGCTCCTTAATAAGGAATAGTATATGTATTCACTATTATAAATGTCTTTGGTGTGGTGTCTAATTGTAATGTGCAGTAACAGATGTGTATTGGTGTATTCTTTCCCCGGTCTCCTCTTCAGGAAGAGCAGAACTGTACTCCTCTGCCAGTGTTGCTTCGCGTGGTCAACACACTGCGCAGCTTCGGCAACCGCTTGTTCAGCCAGAGTCGCCATGACATCGCTAGAGATCGCTACAAACAGGTAGATATTGTACAGTTTTTTTGGCCATACCTTTTTATATAAAGACTTGACAGCTTACAGCTATTATCATACGGTTGTCTTGTCATATCATACAGATGTTTGGCAGTGCAACATGGAAGGTAGGCTACAGCTACGGAAGCTACATGACCTACATGGTGGACAGTATCTATGGCGAATTTGTTGTGTGTCCAAGTCAGCTCACGTCTCATTGGCTATTGCAAGATTATGCTGGGGTTCCAATCACTGTACCCTTTACTCTACAGGATTTCATTAATAACGTAAACCCCTCACACTACAGGATCGTTTGGGCAGATGATTGCTTCCGGCCACCCTCGAGTTTGGGAACACCCCCTCGATTGTTGGAGGGGGGCAAATTTGACCCAGAATTGGGCCAAAAATTCTCTAGTTTGGGGCCAGCATTAGTAATTCTTGAAAATACTTGCTAAATTTGAGCATAAATCAAAACAAACTCCCTCAAGGGCTCCGCCCCACACATTGAAACACATTGCGAAGCCTAGGGCATTGTTGTTGTGAGCGGTGTTTGCCAGTTTGTTTATGTTCCTATTTACGGAGCCAGTGTAGAAGTAACGGATATATTTTTCAGCACGCACAGAGAACAATTGGCTAGAAAAATGCGGGATATTTGGTGAATTTGACAGTGTATTTGCTTACAATAGCTGACTACATTTAATTACAACCAAAACGTAAAGACAAATTGACAAAGGAGCTCAAAAATCCGCAAAGATTTTTCTGAATATGGTGTTCAGGAAATAAAACTGTTCTGAACGTCGTCATCGACGTGCGTCAAACGCAGCCAGTGGGAGGTGGCCTTGACAGTAAAAATGTTTTCAATAAATTCATAAAAAACAAAATATCGACTGGATATTCCAGTTGGTAAACACGCAAGAAATGGCGCATACCGTAGCAAATGAAAACGAGGTGCCTTTGAGTCACGGAGCCTCTGTACCTGGCCTGCAGGCCATCTTGCTGCTGGACAACAGGCTGTCAGAGGAGCACAGGGATGCGGTGAAGCCGGCGCTGCTGCCGCTCTACCTGAACATGGCCCTGACCCAGCTGCGGATGGAGCGGCCCCGCAAAGCCCTGAAGTACGGCACCCTGGCCCTGGGCATGGACCCGGACAACACCAAGGCCCTCTTCCGCTGTGGGCAGGTCGGTCACGCACGGCGTGGTCCTGTTATTAGTTAACATGTTAACTGAATTGAGGAGGATGGAGAAGTGGTCAAGATAGTGGATTGATACATATTTAATATGTAGAACGTGGGAAAGAGAGAGTTAAATTGGAAACGGTCTCATTATTATATTTTCAAACCACTACCGGTACAGTGGAACTCAAAAAGATGTTGTTTCGAGGCCATACTTTTAAGAAGGTTTTATCTGATCGTGCAGTAGCCTGGTGTATTTTATTATTTTCAGGCCTACCTGGCGATGCACGACTATGAGAATGCCCAGCAATCCCTCATAAGAGCTCAAGCAAAGAAGCCATTCGACAAAGATATCAACAGCTTGCTGAGGAAGGTGGCCATGTAAGAAAACATTGAATACTGCACTGTGTGTGTGGTGTTTGCAGAGATTTGTTCATGCACCAGTGTTTTATTTTTATTAAATGTTTTATTTTAAAGAAAGAAATACTGCGTGCGCGTTATTTTAATTCTACAGGTGCCACAAAGACAGCATGGACAAGCAGAAAGAGGTGTACTCCAGAATGTTCAAAGGCCTGAGAAGCTTGGGGGAAAATGTAAAGAAAATAAATTAAAAAAAGGTAATTAACTATATACAGTTGTTGAAGTTACAAAGCTTCAATTTACTATGAAGTAATGTATTTTATTTACCCTCATCAACAGCTTATTCTAATGATTTGTGCTATAAGCTTTTATCCCGCCATTATACTGCCATCTAGTGGCTTAGATGCAGTAGTGCCAGTGAAGGGTATAGTCCCTGTATGCGACAATAATAGCTCTTAACTATGGACCCACATATTGTCTCTGTTTAATCTTTGTGTTTAATAATTACATTATGTGTTGCAGATTATGGAGCAAATGGGGAATCTGTCACTGTAAGCTTCTGCAGTAAGCTTCCTGTGATATATATATACATACACACACATATATATATATATATATATATATACATACATACTTACATACTTATTTGAGCTTGTTCATATTGTTTTGATTACTGTTAATAAACACATTTTCCTAAGGTTTGGTAGGTGCAGTAATTTGTTCACTTTTTTGAAATATATCAGCTCGTTGTTTACACTCCTGTTTGGGCATCAATTCGCACATTTAACTCGAAATGTGTGCTTTGGTGTTTGTGAGTTATGATCAGTATAGCTTTAACCAAATGAGGGTATGGGGCCAATATTGTAGCAAAGCTATTTACAAATGTGTGCGAAGAGCTTTGCAGCTGTAGCCCGATCCATCTGTGTAATTGGCAAACATTTGTAAATGCATACATATCTGTAAATGCGTACACAGATATTATGGCTGAAGTATTTTTCTTCTCCAACTCAGGCGGGCCTCTGATTTGGCTGTCTTTTTACTTTACTTTTGCTAAACTTCTGTCGTGGCAGATATGCAAATGCGTAGGCCTACAGCGATTTGCAAAATCCGTACGATTCACAAATGCCTTCGTGGGGAGTTATTATATAGTTATGTGGGAAGGGGTAATTTGTATGTGTGCATCACAACCTACTACCACTAGTTGGCGGTATAGCAGCCACTCCGGATCTGTGGCTCTCTGATTCTTGTAGAGCACCGCTGCAGGCAGCACGGTACAGTTGCACAACTCTTCACACGCATTTGTAAACCGAGGTGGAATTAGTTTCACATCGGTCATTTGTAAATAGTTTTGCTATGGACCCATATGAGCGCACTAAAGACAAACACTCCTAATATCCACTAACTGTTATTTCACTGGTTTTGCACTGAACAAAAAGTTGAATTAAAACAATTGTGACATGTCACTTTTCTGATATTCCTGTATGGTAAAAGCCACTTTATAAGAGCAGTTTTATAACTAGTAGGCGTACGTGTATATGAAAGATTTGTATATGCGGATGTGCAAATAGAATGCATGCATACAAAAGGCTTTTGACTGTACGCTATAGTAATAGACATAGAGGTATCTGCCTAATGAAATGGCTTTGCTGCTGACAGTCCCGTCCTGTGGAAGAGTTACCGGGCGAGACAGCATGCACTTAATACGATTATCCGCAGATGGTGGGAGCGACAACGGACGTCAGAGGGAAGTGAATTGCTTTTGGGGAGGGGGGTCTACAGGCCGGGTTCGAAAAGCATGCTCGCTACACAAGTGCAGTAATTGTAAAATAGAATAGTTGAATGAATAGTTGGAGACAGGTTGTCGAAGAGGGTATAGGAACCAGCCATAGGAGGGGAAGGGTAGAGAGGAGTGGAAAACTGCCTGCTAATCCAGCCTTTCTGTCCCGGTGATTTTATGATCACTGAGGCCGCTACAGGCAGTCGTGAAACGCTTTGAGACTAGTCAGATTGTCTGGGCTGCCTGTGGACACACCCCACCACCATGGTCTCCACTGGCCCACGATTACCTCTCCTCAGGTAAGAAACTGCGCGTGTGAGAGTGCAATTGGGCCGCTATGTGGACGCATGCATGGTCGAGGGGGAGGAAAGTTTTGATTAAGGTCTTGTCTGTTTCTGAAGTTATGTGCATTGTAACTCCTGAAGGGCTACATAAAAAAAGGCTTGTTTGGCACGAAACAACAAAATGTGAATTATTGAAGAGCGATGACTGATTTGTATGTTCCATCCAATAGTTATGCCCTTCTCAATCAGTGGGCGGACAATAGATTATTTGCCCTAATTGAGCTACATTGGTTGGGTTGTCAGTGTCGCATTGAACTCAGACCGTGTAGGCCTACAATAAGTAGAAAAGGGAAGAAACGAAATCGGCCAGTAACAGTTTTGAGCAGCAGGAGGCGTTAACAGCCTGGGAACCTCAGGGAGGACTCCCTCCGACATCACCACCAGTCTCAGCCAATGCCAGTGAGCTATTCTGTTGACGAGGCCCGTCCCCCGATGCCTGACCTGCCCAAACCTCCTCCTTACAAAGTTATAACCTACCGTACCGAAAGTACTCGGCAGCCGCAGATCATGTGCGAAAGCGATGTAGATAAATAGACAAGAGAAGTAGCCCATCTCGTGTCGTGGACCCAGGGTGTTGTCAACCACGATCGCAACGCTGCTGCTTCGGCAGCACAAGAAGGGGAACATGAGTCGTCAACAGCAGGAGTCCCAGGGAGTGGTTTTAACGGGTTACCATAGCAACGCGGAGCTGTCGCCGAAAAACGGACTGCTGTCGCATTTACCGGCCCAGGACCCCGAGTCAACGCTGCTTAGGTAGGGACATAATAATAATGTGTCTACGCAAGCAATTTTCCATGTAGACTAATTTGCAATGGCAAAGGACGAACAGCTCAATATGGGCTATTCCAACTTATATCGTGGCATTTTGCGCCACAGCCTACCTACCGTAGGCCTACTGTAGCCCTATAGTTGATGAAACCGGCTTGCTCCAAAGGTAATGGGACCTATACGGTAGGCCTATCTAAAATGTACAGTATGCTATTTATTATTGATAAAGAAATAGAGGCGATTGAGAAGCCCAAGGCTGATGGTAGTGGGATGGGTAGGCTACTCAAATCTACTGTAGTCTCGAGTGTCGCAGCATGGAAGGAATTAGTCTACACTACGGGAATGTTATAATTTGTTGTGGTCATCATTTTGATTTCTCATAGCTATTGAGTACAGTATGTTCATACAGGACTGCCAGTCTGCCAGATGTCAACTGCATGTCTTCAGTGCATGCTTAGAACAGACAATAACTGTTATAAAACGTGTAATGAACACACACACACACACACACACACACGTGTGAGAGTGACTGAGCAGAGACACCAGAATTCACTGGTGTCTGTTTCAGCTGGCTTGTCATGGTCACGAGAAAAAAAGACGGCATCACATTACAGCCTTCCTATATTTGACCTCTCAAAGATAGGTGTGTGTGTGTGTGTGTGTGTGTGTGTGTCCTGTGTCTAGGTTGACTAGCCGTCTAGTTTTGTGGTCATTGTTTCCCCTGGTCAGGAAACGGGAGACAGAGGTAGCTAACTCAAAGCAGTTGGGCCCCGCACCAACAATGGACATCCTGCCGCCCATTTGTGTCCAATAATAACCCCACAGCAAGCTGTTGCCTCACTAAATAATTGTATTTATTGTCTTTTATTACAAGTATTTATTTTTGCATTTTCTAATGAAATAATTGCATGTGTTTTATGTCCAGTTTTGTCCCACTGTTAACACTTCAGAGCTTGATTCATAGTGTGGATAGCTTGCAACTGCTCAACGCTGTTAAAGATTTATTAGAACTACAAACAACTGGTTTATCTGACATGCTATGTGCACATTCCTACTTATTTCACGTGTTAAGATGTATCTGATCTCTGGAAAGGCTTTGGCATGGGATTTCTAATGTCACTTGGAAGAGGGTGTTTGTCTTCTGCAGGCCTTAAGTGTTGCCAGCCATGTAAAATATAATCCGCTGAGCCTGGGCTAAACGCTATAGCTACTACTTCAGTTCCAAGCTGCACGGCCATTTTTGTAAGGCACAATGGACTATGCTCCTAGTTAAACACGCAAACTACAAGTCAAGACACTGAAAGCACGGATAAGGTTTTATGGGCATTCACTCAAATGGGCATTAGTCAATGCTTAGACATGGGGACACTGCATTAAAGATGTATAGAATGCTGAGATGAAGAATCCAGTGCTCAAGGCAAAACCAATGCCAGTCAGGGCTGACTAACAGAAGGGTAGTCTAATATGCACATTGCTTTCAGTGTAGTACTGTTAGCTGGGGGTGGATGGGTCGTGTTATGTCATGCCAGCTCCAGTGTGTCAGTGTGAGACAGATCGTTTGTCCATTCAACCAGCGGGTTGTGGCTGAGGCCACTAACACTGCGTGTGTGTGTGTGTGTGTGTGCGCGTGCATGTTAGAGAGAGGAAATACAGTATCTCACAGATGACAGCTGACACCTGTTGATCTCAAGGGGAATGCAACACACACACATTCCCACCCCTCCCACGCACCCGCTCACAAACGCACATTATTTTTTCCCCACTCTCTGCTCATGTCAGCTGGTTCACCTGACTTCTGACTTCAGTAGAACAATGTAACCTTAAAGGTATCCATTATAGCTATTGTAAGATAATAAACTTTGTCAAATTCACCAAATATCTCCTTGCATTTCGCTAGCCTCTGTGCATGTTGAAATAATAATCTGATACTTCTACACAGCTAGGCTCCATAAATGGGAACATAAACAGAGTGGCAAACACCGCTCACAACAACAAAGCTTTGCATCGCAATGCGTTTCAATGTGTGGGGTGCCACCGCAGAGGGATACTGGTTAAAGGTAAAGGTACTTTTTTTTAATCACATACATGTTGCAAAATTCATCCTCTGCATTTAACCCATCCCTCAAGGGAGCAGTAGGCAGCCGCTGTGCAGCACCCAGGAACCAATTCCTGATGGGAGCCAGTCACTGGTCAGATGGCACTAGCTGGAGAGTGAAACTAACATATTTTTAGATAGTGGGGCAACACCAAGGCAGACACAGGGAGAACATGCAAACTCCAGACAAAAAGGCCAGGACAACTGGATTTCAAATCCAGGACCTTCTTGCTGTGAGGCCACAGTGCTATCCACTGGGCCACTGTGTTGCCGTATTGTTTTGATTTGAGCCAATGTTAGCAAACGTTCTTGATAATGACTGACCTTGCCTTTAAGCCTGGAGTTAAAATATGCTGTGTTAAGGTATAGTCAGTAATTCTGTCTATAAACTTGTTGATAGTTGAACTTGATCAAAAGATTAACACCTCCCTTAAATGCCGTAGGGTGCTCCCTCAGAGGCGCCGACCCCACACATCTGAAATGCGTTGCCAAGGCTTTGTTGTGTGGTGCGGTCATTTCATTTGTGTTCCCATTCACAGAGCCAGGGCTGTGTGTAGAAACACCAGATTTTTATTTTCAGCACGTAGACTACACCGACTGAGCAGTTAGTGGACTTTGAGGAAATGCTGACTTAGACAAAAAGTGTAAACCTTAACAATTGCTGACTATACTTTTATGTAACAAATAGGTTACATAAAGCACCCCCATTCCCACTCTTTAGGCATTTATGGTGAGAAAGCTATGAGGAATGTGAAATGAGTATACGTTTATTAGTCATTCTGTAAACAGCCATCATCTTCTAGAGTCTGTTAATAGCCCAATCATGTGACTGACTGACTTTATGTTGTTGGTACATGGCAATACTTACACAGACAGCTGCATTGGGTCAATTATTTTCAACACACACACAATATAATAATAATAATACACTTTATTTGTATAGCACCTTTCATACACAATGTGCAACTCAACATGCTTTACAGTTAAAA
>JAOEGT010044239.1:0-37656 GCA_025447795.1 Speoplatyrhinus poulsoni
TTCTTACAAAATGCAATTGCAATCAATTGTGACACAGTGACACAGTGTAGGGCAGGCAATTACATTTCAACATGTGGGTTTATATGGAGACAGTAGGGATTTGTGGGAAAACATGCATGCATAATGTGAAAAAACGAATACTCTAATCCCAATATTTAAATCGAATACATACCTAACGAACAAATACCCGAATAATAGAATATTTCAGGCCAGCCCTATTTTACAGTGTGGTTATCAGATAGATAGGTGTAACCAGACCCAATATTCCCTTTGTGAATACGGTCTGGCAATGCTCCATTGGGAAGTGTTAACATTTGTTGCCTCCATACTGGGAGTAGACCTCTGGTACATTTTGAAACTATTGAACAGCGTTGAACCAATCGGCGTTGAACCAATCAACGATGCTACAACGGTTTTGATCGCCTCATCTAGCTCTACTACTGTTTTGAAAAATGCTTGACTTAAACGTCATCTCACCAACCCACCGTAGGGTGGCTGAGAAAACGTTAATGTGAACAGGGTATCCTGAATGTAATCTCAGCAAAAAAGAATTGAGCCAAGAGCAATAGTAGGGCAGAGCCAGGCTACCAAAATAGAAATAGAAATATTAAAGGGCAATACTGGTGTAACTGAAGTATAGAATCATCAGCTGTCAGTCTCACGCAATAATTCACAGTGTCTTTTAGTTAGCAGATATTCTGCAGAACTTCCTTATTTGCTAATCACCACCCTTCTGGTTAGAAGAGAGAGCAACGGAAGTTCTAAATGATCAACGGTCACATGGTTCATGAAGATGCAAAACTGTTCCAGGAGGTGCTTGGTGTGCAGTTTGAATCGATAAATACAGATACATAACTGCACTTTTTGGAAATTAATAGTCAATACATTCATTCGCATCAATTTACATTTACAATATAAATATGGTACTTTTAGTAATTGCGGCTAACTTTCGGTAACTGTTATGAGGTTTCACGATCAACCGTTGCTGTGAAAAAAAATTTGAGGCAACTCTCTCTTTACATGACTCTGGAGAAGACGGGCCATTTAGAGATTTCTGAATGGAGCTCTATGAGAGAAGTACCAGAGATATAATATATAACGTCTGCCACTTTGATGCAGTTTACTATACACCTAAGGATGCATGCACTTCTTTAATGGCATCTTCCCCTCCCATCTTTACGGCTGCAGAGCTTCCTGATTCGCTAATCACCCACCCTGCTGGTTGGACCCATTCATCATGAGCTGATGGAGGAGATACTGGAGTCTAGCTGGGATGAAATGGAAACCCGTGCATGCCGTCTCTCAAGGTCAGCCTACTGCAAAAACATGTACTAGCTACAGTACGAAAGGATAATGAATTCCCTTATGCTCGCCTTTAACCTCTAATCCCGTGCAGCTCTGTTAGACCAGTCTGACGTCCACATTGTGCTCAGATAACCAGAAAATGGTAAACTATTAGATAACTGGACATAGTGTTGTTATCATTGGCTGGTGCACCTTATAGTGGGAAGATATGCTTGGTTTGTGGTGTGAATGTTATAACAGTCCCTTAGCTAAAAGTCTATGCATGCTGCTGTTATGGGCAAAGTCCTTATAGGCAAGTCTCGCCACTCTGCAGCCATCTTTTAACTTCCGGACATTTATTTAAAAAATACTGGCATTAATAGGGAGAGAGCCATAACCGCCAATTCTCTGTGGCATGTCTCCTCTATATAATGTCTCTTTTATGGGTTTCTTATTCATTATTATGAATAATACCTCTATTTGGCTGTTGGTATACTTTTATACACAGTAGAATTTGTCAGTAGGTTTCTGACTCTGCAGTGTGATATTCTGGAACCTGAGTTTTGTATTTTGTTCTCTAAAGCTGGAATAAAGAGAGCAGCATTAACCGATGCCATTTTATTGAAATGTAGAATCTTTGAGCCTCCTCTCCAGTGTATGTTTTCCCCCTAAGGTTCATATTATGCCTCAGAGAAGCAGCCTTTTGTTCAATTTAGAAAATCCATCACCTAGCGAAAAGACCCCTGCCACGCCATAGTATGAGCTCCATCAAATACCCCAGATGTTTCAGATTCACGTTTTGTTGTAGGCATATCTATTATCTCTTAATTTCCCCATCTCTGTTCCATTATACAAAAAATTCAATTATCCACCTGGGACCACATTACCTTGCAGGCAAACATCTCGAACAATCATAATGTACTTTTGGGGGGATTTCAGTCTCTTATGTTCACAATCAGTCATTTATTTTTCTTCTGTTCTGTCAAGGTAATGTTTAATATTATGTAATAAGATTAGACACTTACTGTTTATAATGTACCTGTTTTTTTGGGGATTATGGGACTTCCATGTGGACAGTTGCTATATTTGTGATTGCTCCTCCAATATATTAGAGACTTACTGTAAGTGCAGAGTGCTACAGGGAACTAGTTCTTCTGACTGATTTGTTTTATACAGTACACCTTTTTAAATCAATCTATCTTTATATTGGATATTTTCAAGAAAATAAGTTATGAAAACGTCCCAAGATATCCATCGTTTTCATTATATTTACAATTATCTAGAACCATCTTTATAAAATGAAATCCGGAGGGCTAAAAGAGGCCAACACAGCAATATCAACATCACATTATTGAAAACAATAAATGCTTCTTTTTATTACCCATCCTATTCATCACAATAAGATAAAAAAACTAAGTTAAAAGGCATTTCCAACCTGCCTTTTCAAACATTATGGGAATCAAAATAGTGTGGACCAAGTTGTTGAAGTGGAGATTAAAAAAAAGAAAATGGATTACTTTAAATTGCCGCTGATTGTAAATCAGCAACTGATTGCTTTCCATTAAGATAAATTATAATCATAATGTTTTATTTTTGAGCGGTCATTCTTCTTTTGTTCCCTCACAGTTACATTAATAACAGCGTTTTGATCTGACCACTCATTTTAATGAAACCAAGACACTTGCGAATAGAAGTTTCATCCAAGAATTTTCTGATGTAGACAAAGTAAAAGTATTGTCAAGAAAACCATTATGCTCATACAAATCTAAACAATTTACGTCAAACCCACAATTGACATCATGCCTTAATTCCTTGTGTGAATGACTTGTTATTACGTTTCATGAATAAAAGTGGTAAATCTAACCTCCCAACAAGGAGGCCTGCTGGCACAGGCCACATGAAACCGAACCTTAATTAATGGGCAGGCGGTAATCTAAACACCTGAATCCCAATGTATGTGTAAAACATCCCTGTTCTTATCTTCTGAGGAGGTGAGATTGGGGAATCAACAAAGAGACAGTGAAGATCTAGCAAGATGGAAGCCCGGTGTGTCCGTCACTTTGAAACAATACATGTAATGTGATGAGAGGATCTTGACAAAATCTAAATGGAAAAGTCTAGGGGAAAAACAAGGAGTTGGTGGAGGCAGTCACCACAGTTTGAAGTTCACACCTCTGTGAATCGACACAGGCTGATAGATGCTGCTGGGGGTCGACAGCACTGGCACAAAGCTAAATCACACGGAGGGGCAGTGCTCAGTGGAAAAATAAATAAACGTGATGTGTGTGTGTGAATAAAAACTCCTGGACTGGCACACTGTTTGTGATTAGGCTCTCTATTATGAGAAAATGATTTTAAAACTTAGCTTGGGGGCTGGCTGCTGCTGATGACTTCTAGTGGATTCCTAAATGGCCCAAGTGGGAGTACATACAATGTGTGCTGTATACACACATATTTCATCCGTCACTACTGTATACTGGTGGTTTTAAAACACTGAGCTACCAGCCCAAAAGTGAAGCGAGTCACATTTTGTGAAACAACTCCTTTTTTCTTTTTTTTTTTTATGTTATAGCATATGGCATCCATCTATGATCCAGACCCACGTCGTTATATAACAATGTCCTTAGCAGCAGGACTATACTCTATAGCTTAGGTGACAGATTGCCTGCACAACATCTTAGATACAGTAATTATTAATTGGTGTGTGTGTGTGTGTGTGTATTGGACATCTAATATGATAAATATTGACATTCTTGTGATTCATTAGGGTAAAATGTTTGGGTTTCATGCCAGTAATGTAGAAATGGACCATGATGCAATTTTACCAATTTATTATCCATTAAGCATTTATATTATTATTATTATTATTATATTTATATTTGAATTCAAATAAATTGCATTACTTGCTAAATGAAAGACTAATGACAAGCTCACCTCAAAATAAATATAAAACAGCCACAAATACTAATAATATTGCTCCTGAAATAAGATACAGTACAGAACACATTTTAAGACATAGCAAATACTGCCATTTAACACACATATTCCACTATTAAAGAGACACTGTCAAACCAGTGTACTCTTGTAAGCTTTTAACATGTATGACTACTCACTGACACATTGTGAAGGTCTTATGAAACCAAGCACTAATCAGGTTGTAAAATATATATACAATATATGTATTATGCTACATTGTAAAAAATAAAATATAATAAAATAAACAGTACATTATGCTAACAGTGCTGGCATATCTTACTTTACTTTCAACTGCTTTTTCTTTAGGGAAATGTTGCTCATACTGCAAAAATAATTTGAAAGTTTATTCACTGAAGATATGGCCACTAATTCTACAGTGTATATGTGCAGATGGAAATGCATTCAGGACATCTATATACAAATATGTAAACAGATTTAAGCAAGAGTAAAAAGAGAAGAGGAACAGATGCTAGATTAATTTTCTCCGTGTTAATCCAGTATTCTGTAGCATGCCACAAACTCCCAGAGGCATAAAGGTCTGACTTAGAATACGTATTATTCCGCAGCTTCAACTTTCAGGGGTACATATTTATGTAGGGGTGGGGGTGCTGGAAGGAGGTGATAAGGAGCAGGGCTCTGCTCGTGATAACGCCGGGGAATTTAACAGAATACCTAATTAAGCACAAGTGTATGTCTAGAGGACAGTAACCCAGTTCAAAGCATTTAAAGGTTACCTTAAAGGTTTCCTGGCAAAAGTCAAGCAGGATTTCCTCTCACTCGCATTTGGCCCAGAGGCATGTGCTATTTAAGGACATTCTGTGTTGCTGCAGACATTTGTTTTGGCTATTAGCTATCTAATTGAACATCCAAATATTTCAAAATATATAATTTCCACACTAAAATATATCCTAATTTATTTCATATCTACATAATGTGTGCAAGTGCAGACTAAACAAAACACTGAAACACGAAAAAACAAACAAAATGACACGACTAAGTATCGATACACGAGACGTAGCTTGACGTTTTAATTCCACCCTGCCAAGAGGCCTTCAACAAACAATAACCGACAAATACCCTGCCCAACCATTCAACATATTGTACTGTATACCCTCCCAAAAAGTGCTCGGAGTGAGCATTCAGTGGGAAGCCAGGGTGCGTTGGGGTTGTGGATGGCTGCAGGCCAGTGTTTGGTACACCGGTAGAGTGGGGGAGCGCTATCCCTGGATAGTGGATACACGACTCCTGACGTTACAGTATCCTGAAGTTGGCAGCTAATTCAAAATATAAATCAATATAATATATATTTCTTGATATAAGCCTACTGCAGTAAAACAATATTTGTTGCTCAAAACAATGAACATAGAGGTGATTTTTTTTATTATCTGTCCTCTATTGAATGTTCAACATGGGGATTGGTGTTCACTGCCATGGCAGCATCACTCTCACATTAGATTGTATAATCATTTTCCAGTCTTTACAAGGTGCGACGGCAAGCGGCGGGCCGTGGTTTGGAAAATATAACAATTTAGATAGCGAGTCCTTGAGCAGTAATATTCTGGTTCAGTAATCCTGCAGGTAATACGTTCACTTCTAATATAAGGGGTAGGTGCAAAACTTCAATCTCGACGTGAACACGGAGGCATTCAGCATCTCTGCGTGGACTGCTTGCTGTTCCTGGCAGCAGTTACCATGCCTCCACAAGATGAGACAGCATTTACGCTTTAACTACTGTAAGTGGGAACAGTCATCATGACTTCATTCAAGGAGAAGTGGTGATTTAGTAATGCTGATTGCCAACTGTATACTATAGAATATACAAAGTGAACAATGGCAGCTATTGTCCAACAATATCCCACATATTTTCAAGGTGTACAGTACTAAATGAGATTGAACGAAGTGCATAATTATAGTGATATGATAGTATATATAGCATGTGCTGTATAGAGGAAAACTGCCTTCTGCTTTAAGAACGAAAAGGATTCACTGTGACTATGACACTATATAAGCATTACATTTCTTTTTGAGTAAGATGCCTGGCAACAAGGACCCCTTCCCTGACAGATGGCTCAGGGAGGACGGAGATCACAGATGACTCGGGATGGAAGGAGTAGAGGAGTAGACGTTTTGGAAGCGAGGATGAACAGTGAAATGGGACGCTAAGTGTTGGCGTTGCAGTGCTGAAGGTGCCAGTTTGGAGAGCCTGGAGGTGTAGATGGTTTAGTGGCCCTCGTCAGCCTCGACACAGCGAATGTCCCCCCGGACTGTACTGCGTCATTCAGATCCCTCGCTGAGGCTTGTGACGAGCACAGTCTGTTTCCTCTCGCATCTGCAACCTATAGGTCATTCTCATTTGCATGCAATTAACAATCACTTTAGCTGGAATGAAAACATGGCCGGTTGATATCGCGCAAGCTTATAGTCTGCTCACCGCACAGTTATGGCAGCATAAAGGTCTTCCTGCAGATTAATTAACCCTGATCATGCCTGCATTGCATTCTTGTTAGTGTAAATGGCATCACCAGCCAAGAACATGCAAAGACAAAACAAAACCATTAACATATTTGTATGGGTATGGGAGTGCATATTTATTAAAATGCAAGCCAGTGTCAAAATGTCACAGACATAGGGAGGAGTTAGAAGCTGCCGGTTCAACAGTAATGACAGAACAATGCTGGAATAGCAATTTAGCAATTTAGTTTGTCTGCAACGGCCCCTCTGGCACCGGTCATGCTTACTGTAACTTACTGTAACACATTTAGCACAGTGCCGGTGACCCATGAGCAACGCTTAATTGGCTTACAGCTTCACCTGTGTTTCATATTCCAACAGTTTTCACAGTTTCTGTGTGTTGTTCCAAAACTCACCACCCACCCACCCCCCACCCCCCCCCAAATCCGTATTCCCACTCGCAACTAATCCAGTACAGTTTTGTGTTTCCGTTTCCTAAATCATTTTCAAAATCTCTCTTTGAGAGCCACTGCTCTAATCCAGTAGCTCTCGATAATGTTGTCACGTGACCATGACAAAGAAGAAACATGTGTGAGACTCTCTCAGCCCTCTCACAGTGAGGGGTGAGAGGTCATGAGTCAGCATCTCGACATCGCGCCACCCCTTACGTCCCCGCTTTGACAACCACCGCTCGCTCTCCTCCTCCATGTTGTTTTAGCCTGAAGTTTGGAAAGTATCAACTCTTTCTTGACGCTTTTCGGTATTCAATCTTGTTTTTTTTCTTCTCTCTCTCTCTTTCTCTCCCTGACAATCTGCAGTCTCGCCGAGCTTTATCTTGGAAGATAGCAGCTATATACACCATCAGTCCCCCTCTGTAAATTGCTTTGTCCTGACTCTCCGCAGACCATCAGAGTGACTGATACGGCACTGTATTTGTTTGTGTGTTCTCAGCACCTGTGACGGCTGCTAAACACTAGCACGAACTGATGCAATTTGAATATGGATGAGCATAAAAGTGGCTTCTTTACCCCAGTCCCAGAGTTGGGTGACGTTCAACCTACAATATGTGGCATGTTGAAAACAAGAAAGGTGAAACTATGTAGACATGCTTTCAGAAACATGCATAGTGTCATCATCAAAAACCAAGAAAGGTTCTATAATGTAAAGTTTTATTAGGAATTCAGTGAAGAGGCCACCTTATTATGCTCAGGGAAGGTGGGATACTTTGGACCATTTATTATAGAATGTTTTTCACTTCTGAATCCTGTCATGATCCTCCTTTTCACCTCCTCAGGTAGCACAGGTCACGGTCAAGCTAATTTGTGTGCAAGCTGGGCAGACTAATGAACTTTCTTTCTGCCTAGCTGTCCAGTAATAATTATTAATAACAATGAATTCAGGAGGAATGTGTGCATGCCTGCGTGTTACTGTTACATCTTCACGCAGGGCAAACTTCTTTCTGTGATGCTGGCTAACCTGTGCAACTACAATTAACAAAACGCGGTGCTACACACATGCTACAAGTATGGAGTTATATTCTGTTCAGCAGCAGAACACGATTCTTTGACGGGTCAAGGGCTTATACTGTATATCCATGCCCACATGTCATTTTTTAGGTTATGGTAAAGAGAGTGGTCTACAGTAGACTAATAAACTATAATAATGACAGCGTTTCTGAGAGAAATGTTCATTAAGTAATCTAAAAATAAGTAGTGATTGACGGAACAAAAACAGCTGCTTGAAGTTTGCGTATTTGGAACGCATTCAAATGAGAAAATATCTTAACCCTCCATGTAATCTGCTCTTTCCCAGGATGCACTAGTATCTTTTTCTTCATCCCTGCCAGTAATATTGTAGTGTGTTTTCTCACAATCAATTATGGCATGGGCAGCTCCACAAATATGACAAATATACGACGATAGTGGGCGTAACAGGAACAATGTGGGTATTGTAAGTTAAAGAACCACACAGCTTCAGGCTACATAGCAGGATCAGTTTAATTAGAGGCAACAGCTCTGTTATACTCACCCTTGTACAGTGTGGAATTGGTAAAGCAGGTTTTGTACACAGAGAGCCTGAAAAAGCCCAGTTGAAATGTAACAAGATTTGATTTATTACATTTTACACTGTGTCAGATATTTTAGACTATAGTACATTTAATCACATTAAAAGTTAGGTACGTGTATCTTCATCTTATAGTACTGTAGGTTGTGCAATTTAATAGATTCAGAATAAAATTTCTGTATTGCTATTGTATCGTCCCCCATATCTCAGTAACGACACACCGGATAGCTCAAGTTGCTTTGAATAGGTCATACTGTATAGCAGAATGATACTGTATATACAGCAGGTTTCACAGCTATAGTAACATCTGTCATTGCTGTTCTTATCATTCAAACCAGGCGTTTCACTGTTTTGTATCAGAACAACTGTGGGTTATACTGATTTTAACTCAGATAAACACAGAGTTTACACAGTTGGATTTTGCAAGGCATTGACCTTCCCCGTACCACCACAGAAAGATGTCAAACAATTTGTGTTTAGGTGCCCACGCTGTCCATCTGTACCCATCCTGAAATCCAAACAGGCTCTCACTTAATGTTTTGCATCATGGTTTTATTGCAACTCTTCAGTAAAGTACAAAATATATTTAGTTTGTGTGCTAGTTCTTTGACTAACATGTTACGTGAGTCGTTATCATGGCGATGCTTTCTAAATCTCTGAGGATCTTGGAGGATCGAGGGCACTGGAAGCTTGCTGGCTGAGAAGCATTAAGGACACAGTGTGACCGACTTAGTGCATCTGTCTCAGCCAAAATATTAGGGCTCCAGCAAACTCGGCAACCGTGGGTGGCCTATATGTGATTGACAGGAGCTTTCTCAACGAGGATTTTCCCATCTACAGCAATAATGTCAAGGATATTCTGTAGTTTCTTTATGTTAACGGCATGATGACTCAGTCCTAGAGCCATTTCCTTGAACTTATGTGGCCATCGCAACAGCTTAAAGTGTTTTTGACACCTTATCACAGTTCTACCACGCATGCATCAAGTTACCTGTTTTTCTCCAGAGACCAGCTGGTGCGACAGTTCAGAAAGCCATTGAATGTTGACAAATGCTTCTGCTCAGAGACAGCAAAGGTTTTGACTTCTGTTTTTTAATATCCGCTACGAGTCAAGGCAGGCGCCAGGTCAGAGACAAATCGCTGGGGTGTTACGTATCTGACAGTTGCAAAGGCAGTTTCAACATGGTTGGTGTATTAAAAAAAAAAACCCACAGTGAGATTGGCGAGGGTTTGTTAATGTTTATCAAGGACAAGGAGATGCAGGGGAAATTAAGGGTTACTCCTGTAGCTGCATGGAAGTTTCAGAGGAAAGGCAGATGGTAAGAAGAAGCAGAAACAGAAAAAAACGCAATATAGTCTAACCATTTGCCATCTGGTCTCTTCATACGGTTCTCCTAAATCAACTGCTGCTGTGTCAGCAACATTTGAGAAGAGAGAACAAGTCCCACAAGCATGCAGGCATGCTATCCATAGTTGAACAACATTGTGTTCTGGGGGAGATGCTATCCAAAACTGTGACTTGTAGTGTGTGGGGTTGTTTTTCATAATATAAAATGAAGGGTGGGCCTGAGTGGACGGGAGTTTCAAACCAAAATAGCGGGGTTTGTCGAGCACAAGAGCAAAAGAGGGAGTTCACTTCTAAATGCGACGCCGTGTTCTTGTGTTGTACTACAGCAGTAGCTGTCTGTTCCCGAATGGGTGGCAGAAGAACTCGCCGACCATCTGGGAATAGAAGAGATGATGTAACGTTGACTATCCACAGCAGCACCCCACCCACACTGCTTGCATATGGCACACCTCTGTGAACAGGTGATTCACTTTTTTTAAACAAAGTGGCGAACACCGCTCACAACATCAATGCCGTTTCGCTTCGCAGTGCATTTCAATGCAGCCCCGCCCTTTAACGCTTGTAACTCTCCTTACTGTACTGTAGGCCTACATCACTTTGAATACAAGCTGCTGCTAAGTTACATATTGTGTCAGCGTTGCTTCCCGAGCAGTGGCTAAGATACAGTATTCCTTTCTGACCAGCCCGGCTCACGCATGCCTCCAACTCACCAGAAAGATGTCATTATGACTAATTGATTGGGTTGTGGAGCGGGAAGCCGCATTGTGGCTGTAACTTGCTGTTGAGAGGCATCCTTGACAATATAATATTAACAAGGATTCCCTGTCATCAGTCTAACTCAATCCACTGACCGCACTTGAAAAGCATTTATCTTGTTAGCTGTGGATTTACCATAGGAGTGCTTGAGAGGAGATAGAGAGGTGTGAAATGCTTCATTCACAAGGAAAGGTGGTGGATGTCCCCTTCCTCATCAACAGTTTAATTACCTCAAAGCAAACACTGCCTGTCCCAGAGGCCTGTGCACTCACAGGGAACTCCTGAAAAATGGAGGAGTTGTTTTCTCTTGAAGCTCATTGTACAGTATGGCTAAAGCACCATTACTCTGTGTCCATGAATGCTAACAGAGCTTCATTATGTAAGCATTTCTTTATTATTATTATTCATTTTATACAGTTGAAAACTGTTTTTAGAAAACAAAACATGCATTTGAACAGACACATATATACCTTTATTGTTCAACACTCGATTCATTCAGGATTTATTAGTAATACCTTTAAATAAAAGATAACATATAGCCATAACTGGATGATGCAAACACTCATACACAAAGCTGAATGTGAACAGGAGACATTTACATGTACGTATGTATATGTATATAAAAAACATTTTCATTTCTGAAAATCGTCTCGTGACCCCTCGTCCGTGTATTGCGACCCCCCGGGGGAGTCCCGACCCCCTCTTTGAGAACCCCTGATATAATCAAATAACACGGAGATGGTGGCAGAATTCCACCGCAGCATCCATCCGTTATTATGACAGTGATCTGGTCTACCTGGGAGGTGCATTCAATTCCATTCAGCATGCCCTCATCTGTGTCAGTCCAGTACTCTTTTTGTGCAGTACTCTCATTGCAGAACCCGGCATTACCCTTTAAAGTGGTTGTATGTAGTGTTTTAGAGCTATAAATATAGTATGCTAATGCTAAATGTACCGTACAGATCGGTAAGTTAGATGTGTAAGCAGAGCTTACATGTGAAATTACAAGGCTATCTACAAACACCAATAAACTGTATAATCGGCTAAATAATATAAAAACCACAAACTAATTGTGTTTTAGTAGCCTACCTGTGAATCGGACATGGTTGACTTGTGTGATGTCTTTAGCAAATTAAGCTCAAAAACAGCATAAATATATATATATTTTCTTCATTTTCGCCTGACATAATGTTATTAATATAGATTAATACTTTATTGGAATTATCCATCTACAACTCCTTTACACATTAGGATGACAATCCAACATCTGATGAGTATATTTATCAAGGAATAAGCCATTGTGAGTGAACATATCAAAATACTTGGGTTTGGGTTTTATTACGAATGTCAGATATTTTGAAATGTGTGTGGTAGTTATAGATGCATATATAAGTCCATAATTATACATATAAGTGCTTATGTATGTTTTTATTTTATTATGGGCCGGTTTCACAGACATGGATTATGGTACCTTAGACTAAGAATGTTTTTTCAATGGAGATCTTAATTGAATTTTTCTTTTAATCTTGGACTACTAGCCTTAATCCATGTCTGTGAAACTGGCCTTATCAGACCCAAACCCTGAAAAAACATGTTCTCATACACGGTGCCACCAGAATCCACATACTATATCAGCACGTATCTCTGTAGAAATGCTTATGTGTCTGGGTTGTACTGTAACTCGGATCTTTATTTGCATAATGAGGTCATCTGTTTATTGCAAACCCACCAAGGGCCATTAAACGAGCACAGAGTAGTAAAAGAGGTGCAAGATGTGGTCTACAATATAAAATTAAAATGCAAATGTAGCTTTATCCGGATATCTGATCCTCCGTGGGCTAATATCACGCCGAGCCAACAGGTAATGTAGAGCAGCGTAGCCTGGCTATACCTCAGCTGCCAGACAATAGGGCACCCAAAGGGAAAGGGTGTCACAGCGAGATGCAGGAGATAAGGTTTTTTTTTTTCCATGCGTGAAGCTCAGTGGGGTGCTTGGGGGAAGGGGGGGCATGGCTGCCATCCCCTAGTCCTAGCTTTAACTTGATGCAGTGGTGTTTAAATTGGTGCTTGTCCACCCATTGTAAATACAGATAACATGAAGGGGCAGTCTTTAAAGAATATCTGGTTACATATTGGATAGTTGTGTGTGTGTGTGTGTGTCTGTGTGTGTGTGTGGGAAGGGGGTCTAAACATCTACAGATCATGTACAGAGACGTGAAAACATTGCAGTTTATTGCGTTCCAATTACCTGTCACGTCTGTGCACCAGCGATTAGCGGCAAGACACATCTTCAGTGAGCGATGAGAGCTACTCGCCGATCGCGGTTGATAGACAAACAACAGAGTGGGGCAGAATTAACCTTTCATGTATTTTTTTTTCTATTCTCTATTGTGCAGTATTGATGTTTCAGGGAGAGTTGGCATGAAAGCATGACGTGACAGTGTGAGCCCACTTCACACAACCGCAAAACATGTCTGGGCACAGTAAACGTCCATGAGTAACTCAGAAAACTAGACTGCTGCCAAGCTTGAACTACGGTCCTCTCAATCCACTCTTCTGACACTTTCTGGAATTTTAAATTAATGTTCTTTCCTCCAAGAAAGAACCTTGCTGAGTTTGTGTGCTGAAACATGAAATACACGGACATCGCTCATTGCAAATGGAAAGAACTCAAAGGTGACCAAGGAATAATAGTTGATATTCTATATAACAAATGTCACTGACACATTAGCTCTGGGTCAATGGTCTGTTTTCTCTTTCTCACCTTTCAGACATCAAGCTATTGTTAGTTTGTTAGTACTGTCTTACCGAAGCAGTTCAGCTGCAGCTACAGTACACGCTATTCACAGTGTGAACAAATACTGTATATTAAATGTCCTCTTTAGGTTTTTAGATGTGTGTGCTTCCACTTCCTGACTGAGTGGCTATAAAAGATAGAGTATTACTGTCCAGTATTGGTTAACAAGCACGACGGCACGATTCATTGAGTTAAGTGTGGTTCCCTATAGGCGTTACACAAATCTTTCCTTCTCTATATATGCTAGAATAAACTAGAAAGTTTACACTCTTTACATAAGCTGTCTGCAATTATTTGTTGAAGACTTGATATGTTAATATACTGCATAATGTTATGATGCTTTAGCTAACCCTGATGATTGGTGTCACTATTCTAACAGAATGTGTTTACTTATGATGACTTATGATTTATTCATCTATATTCATTAGTTCAGCAAATGTACTTGTGTGTCAGTTGCTTTGGATAAAGGCCTGTTGTACATGTATAGCTAAACACAAGGGAAAAGCATTAATCCTGAACTTTTAACAACTGCATGAGCTGTTTCAACAAATATTTAAAAAAACTTGAACTCAAATGTCTCCTCAATGGAATCATGTGTGCTAAGAGATCAGAGATAATACTTAAAGGTATACTGTCATCAGGCATTGCAAGCTAAATGTAAGATACTTCACTTTTTGTCAAATTCAACAAATATCTAATTTCCCTATCTTACCGTTCTCTGTCCGTGTTGAAAAAATTATCAGATACTTCTACACAGGCCGGGCTCCGTAAATAGCAACATTAACAAAGTGGTAGTACTAAGCTTTGCTTAACAATGCGTTTCGATGTGTGGAGCGGTGCCGTGGAGTGATATTGTTTTGATTTGAGCTCGATGTTAGCAAGCGTTCTTGAGAATGACTGACCCTTTACACTCTTTCTTTGGCTGGGGGGCTCTGATATGTGCTCTGGGGGGCTCTTGCTCTGCTCTGGGGGGTGGTGGGGGGGAGTCTGTCTGCATGGGCTGAGGGGCTTTGGCTGCAAGATGAGCTCTGGCTCCACACTAGCTATGGGCCAGACTCCTCCAAAATTGTATTCACATTATCTTTCTATTACAAAAGGTGTGTAATCCACCTCTTCTACTTAGCTATCAACCATATATATTAAGATAAGATGCAGTATGACAAGATAAGGGTTTAGTCCCTGCAGGGAAATCCAAGCATTACAGCAGCATAGAAGAACAAGCTAAATACTGCACAAAACATGGTTAAATATATAATACACAGTAATATAAATCTGCATAAATATACAGACACACATACATCTGTGAACATATACACAGGCTGCTACATTGCAAATGTATAAATAAAAAATAGGCCCAATTTAGTTGTACAGTATAATTACCATAATATAACGTGGCTGGTGGTATGACAAGTGATGCAGCAATGGGGTGTTAGAAAATGTTGCATTATTACTGTAGCCAGCACCTAACGCAGATTGCAAATAGTGGAATGTACTCGCAGTTAAATCAAGTCAGTTTGATTTATAGATTTGAATCGCATTATAGTCTCAAAGTACTGTACAGGCTCGTATTTCACATGGAAATACCCCCTTAACCTAGCCTCACGAGACCATCCTGATCTCGCAAGTTTCAATTTGACTTAACCGCGAGAATCAATCTGGAGAGCTTGGAAATCGAGGTGATTCAGGCCGGTGAACCCTGTGTGTTGCCAATCAGCGTTGTGGTTTAGCTACAGGGTTGTGACACAGGCGACTTTAAAACAACTTGAGTCAAACGCCTAGAGATAATACAATATTGCATCGGTTTTATTAGAAGAGCAAAAGCTTTCTTTTATCAATGGAAAATATGCTTTTACTCTTTACCTGACTTTTCTACTGCAAGAGTAAATAACAGATTGCTGGTTCACAGGTTCGTCCAATCACATGCAAAGTATTTTTTTTGAAAGCCCCTGCCCTCTTGAACCCGTTTCAATGGACGGCTCCCCAGATGGATATGTCATAACAGACACAGACATCTGGTGTGTCAGGTTACCCTTAATCTCCTCCTCCCAACTGGATAGGCAATACTACTGTAAAAAAACATGTGGTTAGAAAAGGAAGAAATCTTGGGAAGAGACATCAGTCAGAGGGACAAATCCACATTTCCAGGAAGGTTAGGATGCAATGTTATGTGACAATAGGGCAAAAAGAATTAGCAATTATACATCGAATGAAGTGCATCACATTGTGTATACATTGTGTGAATGAACAACGTTTTGCCAATTAAATATAAAATTGATATATGCCACAGTCAGAGATCTATCAAGGTTCTATCAAGGGTCGGCCCCACTCCTGTGTACAGGAGAGAGAGGAAACGGAACATTCTGGAATAACACAGTGCAGGTCGGGCACTACAATGAGAGGAAACATGCACTCGGACGTTTTGTAGTAGGCCTATGTTCAAACAGGGATGAGAATGAATTAGAGATCACAACGGGAAGTGTTCCACCCTTTTAGTTTGACCCAAACAATGTTTATTTGATGATGCAAATGTGACAGTTAGGAGGAGATGTAGTATGTAAAATCCGAGAATATTTGCCAGGGTATGGCGTAAAATAAGCGAAGGACACGGTGTCAAGTTGAAAATGTATTCATAGTAGATGTTTCCTTGTTGTAAACATATAACAGGTCAAGCATTAATGGCCTAAATTGCACATTATGTCTTTTAATTATAGTCATTGTAAGTCACTTTGAATAACATAACAAATGAATAAACATGAATTAAATAGCATGCTTTACGGCATAGGTCTAAGTGACTTTGTTGTTAATTGTAGGGATGCATGAAAAAAGGACATATTTTTCAAATACATGTTTTTCTCCATTGAGGATTTATGTGGTGTTGCTGAACAAATTCAAATGCTAGACTACAATGTCAAAGGGCCACTCATAAAATTGTTCCAGTCAGTTGTCAGAAATGATCTGAAAGAGCTGAACTAAATCTGTCAATTAGACACAAACTTGTGAACAAGCCAGTCAGATTTGGCCCAAGGTATGACAGTGTCTCTGGATTGCAACCAATCATCTACGACCGGTCATCTCTGACCAATCATCAAGGGTATGTTTAAAAGAAAAGGGTCCATTCTGAAATATGAATAATATAGGGCTTTTATGTGTCTTGGCTAACCTTACATTTTTATTATCCCCTTCAAATATGTTTATGAGCCTATGAACTGCACATGCCCTTATGGCTCCAAAAGGTTAAAGGAGTCTTGCCCTTTATATTTAAGGTTGAAGCCAGCAGTTTTATATATTTTATGATGGAGCAGTGAATGTTTAGAGGTGGTATTTTCACTGTATTTTGGAGTGAAGGCAGACCACACATATTTCTACAAACCCACGTTTGTTTATCCATTCGTGGAAAGTATAATTACTTTATCTCTATGTGACCTCATAGGTCCTCAGTAAGTCAACAACAATCCTCCGAGATCTATTTAAATATGCAAGCATATATACGATTCAGGTTTTATTTTGAAAACCACTACCTTCTCGCTTCTTATTCCCAAAGATCCTTGCCTTGTAGCTCACGGTAACGAACACAAACGCTCGCAGACACAAAAGCCTAACTGTCATTCGCTGCCAGAATGCTCTCCCACACACTGGAAACGCACAGCACATTTGCCATATGCCAGGCTGTGAAAGGCTGGCATTCTAGTGGGCGGTTAAAGTACAACCTTCTGTAGGTAGTCCTCTTATGGAAATCAGATGTTTTGCAGATTAGACAGGAGACGATAATTCCATTTGAAAGAGAGACACTAGGATTAAAGTTTTTCTGTGTTATGATTCTCTCTGCCTGTCGAGCACACGGGCTATATGGGCCTCTAGGAAAAGTGATTATTGAACAGATTGAACGTATTGAACAGATGAGCAGATTGTCCTGCTGCACAGTACCATCATGCAATAATAGTGTGCATCTGGATATACAAATAATTATCCTGTCCTTAAATATCCTACCCTTACTGTCCTTATAATCCTTGTTGATATATTGTTAATATATGGTACACACGTATCACTTATAACAGCCCGGAGACACTAAGGCAATATACTGTATCCATTCTTGCGTTAGTTTAACCTCCCACACTATAGCGTTTGGAAATCAATAAAACTTTAATCACACGCATCAACATCATCACAGATGCCTTCTTCAAATGTTGACACTTCTGCACGATTTGCTCTTTCTAGTTGTAAGAAGGTGAAGTTCACAGAAAGGATGTGCTTTGCACTCTGTATTATAGTAGAGCCTTAATTGCTAATGCAGATAGTGTAACGGGATACATGCAACATACAAATGAATCAGTGTCATATACTGTATTTATTTAACACAGGTTATAATGACTTGTGTGCAAAGCGATCTTGTTCTGAGTTTAAGAATATTCTATGACACTGAATAAATGCATTTTTGGGAAAATTCTAAGATAATTTATAACAGGCTAACTATCTAACTATTTTCAAGGATTAAGTCACCTGAACTGTACACATTTTCTCTGTGTTGTGTGGCATTCATGATACATTGGTTTACATGATGAGAAATAGAGTATGTTCTGTGTTTTACTCTCTTTCTAAATCAACAGGGGGCGCTGGTTGGTAAGAATAAAATTTTCTTTCTAAAATCTCTGTGCCTGCAGTGGAAGATCTAGTCGTTTAACCACACAAACCATGCTTCTCTTCTACAGAGCAAGGGTAGGTTTCTCACAAAAAAATAAAACAACACAAAAAATAGATATTTTCTTTTTGTTCAGTTTAGTTTGAGGGAAGTCTAGATTGTACGCTCAGATATAGAACTGTATTCTTGTGCTTGCTTGATATTGCATACTGCACAAGACTGTTATGCTTCTGCTGTCATGGAACTGGAAATTCTGGGTATATGAGCAAAGCAAGGAGTCCATTTCAGAGCGACTTCAGAACTAAGGCGCCGTATAAGAAACATTCTACCTTGGTAAGCAAAGATAAATATCAGTCTCAAATGAAAAATGGACCCCCTTACATAGGCTCCATTGTACTTTCTTCTCTAAATGTCAGCCCAGTATTACGTGAAAGTGCTTTAGCACTAAAGAACCGCTTATTACAATAAGCTCACATTTGGCTTAATTTTCCTTTGGTTGCAATTCACTGTTTTTTTTCTTCTTTTTCTATTTTTTTTTATGAATAGAGCACTTATATAATTGTCTGCCTATGGCTATATACTGTAGTGTTCTTTACACATTTAAGTGTCTCGGCCTGTGATTCACTCCAGCTTTTCCCCGGTCTTTATCAAACATTCTGCCTGTTGGTTCTGTAAACTCATATAGACCAGAGTATTTTTTGCATGAACCCATCATACAAAATTATTCTTTTTTTTTTTTTTTTAAACCAATGCTAGATAGATACCTTTCGGTAAACTTTTGGCTTTATAGAGTTCTTTTTATTTTGTTTATTAGCATCTGTGAGAATATTTTCCTAGGTTTTATGTGATTATTAATATTATTATTAATATTTATGTACACACACATGCTTTAATGCTAATAATAATACATTTTATTTGAGGACGCCTTTCATAACATTAAAGGACATATTACATTGGAAACACACATAGACAAATACATTTGCAGGAGCATAAAACATTTGCAGGAGCACACATTTCTGAAACAGGATACACATAAAATAAAAATAAGTGTGGAAAAAACATAAATGTGAAATAATAAACTTGTTGGTTTGGGGAGGGCGGGGAGATAAAATAGCCGTGAGTGGAACAAAGTGTTGAACCCACCTAATCAGTAGTCTACATTGGGAGACTTAGCCTAACAAAAGTAAAAAATAACATTGTATTGTATTGTTTTTTTTAGGATGCACAATCTTTAGACAAACTTGTTACGGAATGCCAATATACAATGCAACCTTTCCTTGTTGAGTCGGTTGATTTCAGTGTTGATTGAGATGTGCTTTCACATATTAAAAACCTTGGCTGTGGCGCATTTTGATTATGCGATTAAGCGTGATGTTGTTGTTGTGAGCGATGAATAAACCGAGGACAGGGAGTTTGCGAGGCAGAAGTACCGTTGTGTTAAAAAGTCAGAGGTCATTTAGAAGGAGCTCGGTACCAAACATATTTAAGCCAAGCATTTCTATGTAAAATCAGACATGCAGCAGAATCAGCGCAACCTAACTTTACAAACTTTACATTGTTCATTCATTCCGAATGGTGAGGTCTTGTTGGCAAGATTTCTTAGCACAGTAAATATTTGCTATCCCGCTGGCATGAACCATGCATGCTCATTTAGGATTATTTGTGAACAATTGATTACTTTTCAGTGGGCACGGAGCTATCACTGTATTTTGGTGGCAGCTTTTGAAACTAGTTTGTGCAAATGGCATCAAAAGCTCCAACGGAGCACTTAGCTCCACTGGGCAACATGGTGGCTCAGTGGATAGCTGTGGCCTCACAGCAAGGTCCCGGCCTTTCTGTGTGGAGTTTGCATGTTCCCCCCGTGTCTGCGTGGGTTTCCTCCGGGTGCTCCGGTTTCCCCCACTATCTAAAAACATGTAGGGGCCACCCTCCAGCCAGTGCAATCTGACCAGTGACACTGGCTCCTATCTGGAGCTGGTCCTGGCTGCACAGCGGCTGCCCACTGCTCCCATGAGGGATGGGTTAAATGCAGAGGATGAATTTCACAATGTGTGTATGTGACAATAAAAGCACCTTTAGCTTTAGCATCCCAAAACAGTGACTGACATCAGACAACGGTAGCTTTATGAACCTGTTCCTTTCTTCTCGTAGAGGTAAAGAGGAAAGGTGGGTGCCATTATGAGACGTGCTTCATTAAAACAGTGCTAATGGCTCCTCTTTAACGGCGGGCCCTTGCTGCCCATGCAGACACCAGTGCTCAACGCTGATTGCCATTGCAACCTCAGCATCACTTAACTCCACATTAAATTGCCCTGTGCTCCTTCTGCTCTGAGACCGGGCAGGAAAAAAAAATCCAGCAGAATAATGAATGCTTAAAGGACCTGTTTTATTTTCTTCACGGGAATACATGTAAGGCCCCTTCAATGCCTGATGAAGAACATGGGGTGCGGTGGCGGTGAACATTCCTAGAGAATGTTAAGCAAGAAGGCATACAGGGAAATAGGGGAAATGCTTGAGCCTACCGTAGAAGGTTTTCTGCTTTCACGGTTTGCCTGGATTCTTTTCTCTCTGTGACATTGGCAGTCATGTCTAACAGTGGTTCATATCTCAAGAGGAACCAGCTCCATTATGGCTTGAAATTACTGTGTTAGCCTTTGGGTAAGTGGTGTCTGACTGTCACAGAGGATCAGCAAAGTCAATCATGTAATAATACATAATAATAATCACACATGGACAAGTGCGTGGTTTTCATTAGGACCTACAGTAATAATTAAAAGTGAACAATGTTGATTGTTTCACAAAAGGAAGAGCCATTTACACTTATCCAATAAAACTGGAGTACAACTGTAATTCAGGGATATTGTACCACTTTAAACGACATATACATTACATTAAATAGCTGAGTCATACTGTACCTACACTATGTAGATTGACAACATGATGCCAATACTGGCACAAACAGTGCTGAAGTGCAGTACATTATATATTTCTTTCCAGGTTGTGTTATTCATCTACATTCTATCATATTTATCTATGGGTACATTCAGAGCTGGTGCTTTGTGGCGGCTTCACACAAATCCATGGTATCCATTCCATCTTCTTCCACTACTTTGAGTTCCAAACTGCTGCTGTCTGCTGCCATATCGCATATGACAGTCTTGTTTGCAAAATGACAATGCCTTTTCTGCCATGAAAATGTACTGCACATTCCGCGATTCCACTCACAAGATCCTTACATTTGCAGCTCATTACGGAGGCTTGAAGCACCACTGTGCATGAAAGTGTAGTCAGGGGCCGGGGGAGGGGTAGAGAGAAGCGTAATGTACAAGAGCTATACATAACAGCGGAGGACTCTAGGATAATTCCAGACACGAATCCCGTTCTTATGAAGCCTCGCGAAGCATGGAGCAGTGTATTAAAAAGAAATCCAACAAAAAAAATGGCTGAAGGAGGGAACGCCCTCAATTGGGTCCCCTGCCGTGGATTGGGTCCCCTTGAAAATATCTTGCATATTACACACCACTTTAAGAATGTTTTGTGATGATTATTAGATTTTTAGATTTAAATAGTTTTGATTTACAGTCGCTATTTTTTACAGTCGCTATTTTTTTCCCCGATTACTCCTCAACCCAAATTACATTCATATTTGGAGACATTGTAAAGGCTACAATGCAATCAATCAATTAATTAAGCTTTTTTGATTAGATTGCTAGATACTGTACAACTAAATTAAATATAATTCCTCACAAACCAAGGTGTAACATGAAATAAAAAAAAGGCCGTAAACACAACTACTGGACATAACATGTACTTACTGTAAAAGGCAAACTAAGATGTCTCTATGGCCTATACAGTACATAGCAATATATACGAAGGCTCATAGTTACCAGTGCAAAAATTAGTAAGTTAGTATGTTAATTTATATTGCACTTTTCACAGATATAAAATCACAAAATAAATCATCACTAAGGCCATGCATCCCTCTTGAGAGATTACACACATATTGTACAAAACCATCTTTCCGAACATGTTATGGATGTGGAGACAGACAAGGCAAGCCCCACATATTGTATGTGCTGGGTTTGTCCTCAGTGTAAAGAACATAGTTATTACCGTGCACAACCCCAATATTGACTTGTGTTCACCCCCCCCCCCTCCGGGAGACGGTGAGCATTCACATGCTCGTTGACTTGCCTGGCAAAAAACTCCGTTAAAAGAAACTGAAGTCGTACCTAAGGAAAATGTGCTACTATGTCATTATACAGCCATACACCTATGTGTCAAAGTGACAAATGTATTTTTCTCACGTGTGGATAGTGTAAGTAATTACATATAAATGAACTTGTCAGGGGAAACATGGGAGACTATCGTGATAGCCTGTTACTGCTGCACACGACTTCCTTGCCGTGAAATTCCACCGTCCTCTCTCCCACAGACACACACATCTGTGGTCTAGTTAGTTGAAAAGACACACTACATTTTCATTTCGGTTCAATTTCAAGACTTCAGAGTGGTGCAGTATAATGTTACCTCAGTGCCACCCTGAGCTTTGAGCAAATACAGCGAGCGTTGTTGGCATTTATTGGAAATACTGGAGAAAACAGCTAATTAACACATGGTAGCTTTTGATAAAGTAAAAGTATAGCTAAAGTAATTAATCTCTAATGCTAAATGTCAGTTGATATACAGTTTAATGCCTTAATAAGGTAGGTAGTAAAGTATAATAAATAAATACAACTGTAATTCACACAGATTCACACACACGTTTGTAATTTTTTACACAAATTTGAAAACGACCCATAATTAAATCAGGTGTTTCTACAGAGCATAGTGGTGCTGACCGCACCACACAACGGTGTGTGAAGGGGGCGGGGCCTCTGAGGGAGCACCATATGGCATTGAAGGGGGCGGGGCTTCTGAGGGAGCACCATATGGCATTGAAGGGGGCGGGGCTTCTGAGGAAGCACCCTATGACATTGAAGGGGGCGGAGCCTCTGTGGGAGCACTTTATGGCATTGAAGTGAGAGGTGTTTTTGTATTGATCGAATTCAAATATCCAATATCAAATATCTTTCCCTAGCATCTTTGACCACACCTTTAATGTAATACACACAGAGTGACAGATTTAGTAACACAATAAGACCATCCCTTTATTTTGGCCATACAGTGGAAATGGTCTTGCGTGCACTTGTACACAATTCCACCAATTCCAGTCAAATGTACCCCCAGGCAACACACAGGCATATACATACCCAACGTGTATTTTTAGATAGGCTACAATAGCACAATACTTTTGCTGTTTCACCGCACTAACAATAATCACACTAACAACTCTTGTCCTATAGAAGCCCGGAAATAACAGTGCCAGACTTTGGAAATTTTAGAGTATTTTAATGTAGGCTAGTGGCAGAATACATCAAAGCTACGTTGATGACCCCCACTTTGAGAACCACTGCTATAGAACATCACAACAAAAACACATTTGCTTGTTTTGCCCGCACCCTCGTCAACATGTTCATGTAGTCCATTTCTACTCTACAACCCATTGATATCACTTTGTGTCACTTAAATATAGCTTGCCATTAGTTTCCAACATGGCTGCCATTTCCTTATGTTCCTTTCACTATGTTCCTTGGATTAAAACCCTAATGGCCACTCCCCGCTCTCATTAGAAAGCTTGTCTAGATACACGTTTAATCTCATCTTGTCACAAGCCCAGACTCTCCTGTCAATAAAATAAAGATGGAAGGACCCTAGGAAAGGCCTTGTAGGTTTTTTTTCTCCCTCTCAGTGTTATTGTGTTATTTTCTTGTAGATGTAGAGTGTTTTGAATCCCTCCATCGAGTGTAGGCCTTTTCACTGGTCTCACCAATATATGTCTAATGGCTTTTAGTCCTGGTGTGTGCATGTGTCCAATTATGCCTTTGGAATCCAGCGATTCTCAGGCATGCTGAGAAGCCATGTTAATAATGCAGCGCTGAAGACGACTCTGAAATTCTCTGTTCCAAATGTTTGAAGCTTTGACAGTGGTGCTTTAACATGGTCAAGTTTGCAAAACATGTACCCTTATGGGGGTAGGAAAATGTTGACTGGATATATCATTACTATTATAGAGAACACACCAAACAATAACCAAAAAATAATAATAAGTGAATTCAATACATTTTCATGGTGTTCGGGTGAATATGTATCTAACCTTATACTGTATAACCGAGCAATTTTTCAGAAACATTGATGTCAGACAAGCCGAAGGGCAAAATCATGGAGGTTTTGGAGTTAGAACTCCATTATGTGACTTCTTAAATCCACATTTCTGAGTTCGAAATGACTTTTTAGAAGTTTCCAATTGATTATTTGACATTACATATGCAAGGTTCAAGGCAACAGTGTGTATGTCAAGAGGGAATAGACTCCTGATTATATTTAACAAGACAGTATGTGACCAGCCTCATTCATACTCAAACAAGCAATGAATGCATATCCTTACCAATGACCAAAGCAGGAGCTATAATACACTTACACTGATGAAGTGGACAATGAATTGTTACTGACACAAAGCAGATGAAAGTGTTTTCTGTCCCCCCCAGGGTTTTGATGCTATATATATAAAGCACAGTAGGCTCCAAAACAAACACTGTGTTTCCCTGCAGACCACTGTGTACTGTACCTGTGATATCTTTGTAATGATCAGTTATGTTGGCCACGTTATAAATTACATTAGTAGTCTACACTGCCTTTTTTTGCATTTCTGCACACAGAGAAGAAATTAGCATGTTTATGACCAGTGTTGGGCAGAAACTAGTTACTAGTAACTAGTTACTGTAATATTACTTTTTTCAGTAGCTAGATGTATAACTAAATACCATTTCCCAAAGAGTAATAATATTGGTATTACTAATCCAAGTAATGCTGCATTACTGTGAACAATATCAAGATTTCTGGTTGCAAACTTATGGTAGGCTAATTGAACCAACATGTCCAATCATCTAGTTTGAGAGGCTGCAATGTTTTCACTTTGGTTGACTCCTAAAGTTAATTATTGTTCTATTAAAGAGGATTCAATTATAAAATTAGCTGGCTAAACAGATTGTCATTTTTCAGAAGGGGCGATACAGGGTAGTGATTGTGAAAGTAATGTATAATGTAACTAGTAATGTAACTAATTACTTTTAATACCCAGTAATAAGTTAAGTAATATTATTACTTTTTGAAAGAGTAATAAGTAACTAGTAATTTATTACAATTCCTGAGTAACTTGCCCAACACTGTTATAGTGACATAGTTTTTAATAATTCATCAAATGAAAACTATGTATGCCGTGAAACCCCTCTCTTCTCAACAGGAGCAGTGTTGTGAAGAATGATGCTGCTACAGGCATTTTAAGATGAACAACCATTTCAGCGCAAGAACAATATGCAGAGGTGTTAAAATATTCAACATATCCCCCAAACACTCTCCCTGGGTTATTTTTGCTCTGAAATATGCAGTCGATATTGGCATGGAAACAACTACATCACGATAACGTCAAGATCCAATTTCTTTGCATGAAGTGCTAATATTTTTACAGAAGCACCTTCATGTATTTTATAGGTTAAACAACATTTATAGCCACGGAACAGTAACATCGTGTGTATTGTGTGTAAATATAGACATGCCGTTTACATAGTTAATATTCCCACAAGTGCCTTACAGTAATAAGACTTTATTTAATTGTATCTCTATTTTGGTGTTCCCTGGATATTGCAATGAATCACAATATCCAGGGAACAGCTGCTTTAAATCGGTACAACGCCCAGGTCCTCACTATCTCCACCTTATTACAATATGGCTGCAGTCATTGTAAATGTGTTCCCAGCAAGCGTCCCTGACTCTTTAAAAATGCATGGGATTAGGAGGGGCTGCTGTTTTATCAATCAAGCTCAACCAAGTGAGTAAAACGGCACAAGGGGACTGTATAAAATGAGACACTGTTGCCAGGGACAATGACTCTATAGTATCTTATAATGCCGGCTCTACTGTGGGATGGTGCACGGCTAAGGCAGAAATAGAGGGTATAGGTCAGAGGTCTTCAACAGGGGGTCCGGGACCCCTAGGGGGGTCCTCTGACTTCCTGCAGGGAGGGGGTCCTCCAAATTATTTGTACCCAAAATGATCTTCCTCCAAAAATTAAGATGTCAGATTTATATACAGTATTTATAGCACAGGTTGTATTTATGTTAATTTATCTTCTGTCAATAATTATTTTAATGGCTTAGTAAATTGGTGGTCTATTTTTATACATGGCGCTATAGGCCGACCTACCCATTATGGTTGGCCTGGCAACAAAATATTGTATACCATGTGTGTGATGGGGGTTCCTGTGCCGTGGTTCTATCAGCAAAGGGGTCCTTGGCCCGAAAAACCTTGAAGACCTCTTGTATAGGTGATTCTGGGTGTGCATGCGTTTTGTGAATACAGAAGAAAGCTGCTCACAATTGTGATAAATTGTGGATATACTGTAGCTTAACTGTAGCATACCGTGTAAATGGAAAGCATTTATTGACCTGGTTAAGAGTAATAGAACATTCCAGCACTGCAGCATAAATCTTTTTTTTATTTTTTAATACACGACATTACTACATGAACGTTATACAACTTTGTTTTACACCATCTCACCATAAGTAGCATAAAGTAAATAATATTTACAGTGAGAGCCAAATCTCACAGGAGTTAATGTCGGAGATAAGGCTTAAATGTGTGTCTCATGTTTTCAGCTGCAGTAGTATCTGACAGCTGGCACTTAAAATAATGTGAATGTGTCCTGTAAAGTAACATGCCACGTTTCTCAGGGTCATATACAGCCTGTAGGCTGTATATTGCATCAGCAGACAGCAACCTCCATGCTAGCCACTATATAGTACATGTCGCACACACACGCACGCACGCACGCGCACACACACACAGTGAACTGTGTGTGTGTTTAACTTCTCTGAAGGGATGTTTGTTTTAAAGAGTGCATTTTATGGAAAGACAGACCACATATTTTACAAAACCATTACATTGTAGTGAAGAACATTTTTACGCTGATAATATCCACCTTGCTAAAGTGCTAGCACTTATGAATTTCTAAGGACATATGGAAACATCTTGATGAATATTATACTGGTTACACAGAATACTAATGCTGGATGAATTGTGTGTGGTAACTGTTTATTACACAGGCCACAGAAATATACTGTAGGCTACATTCCTTCCTTCCGTCCACATTTATTCAGGTGAGGTTCTAATTATTAACAATCTTGACATTTACCCGAAGGTCACAGCTCTAACGTGGATGCCTGACTGTAAAGACTACTATGTGTACATTACAGTACTATATGTGTCCATATGTACTGTAATGTATGCATGTATCAATAACCCTCAGTAATACTACTGACTGATGCTAAATAATGTAACTGCATTTAAGTACGTTCTTTGAGCAGGTTCTGTTGAACTAAGATTTAGTAGGCCTGTGACATGCATATTATAATGTCAAGTTTAATATGCAGTTTTATCACAGAAAGTACTGTGTAATTGAAGTAATAAAAAATAAATAATGTGTACATGCTTTCTAGTAATGTTGCAAATTGTACAAGCAGGGTAAGTTTGTACTGGCCTCTAGTGGTAGGATACTATATTTACACACCAATCTGGTTAACACAAACTGCATATTAAACAAGTACAACCTGGCTCCACTCTCAAACAAGGAAACAGCATTGAACAGAACAAAACATTATTTTTATAAACTACTTTTAAGCAATTAGACTTGTCTTTTTTATCATTACTGGTATATTCTTAGTTTTTGTGTTGCCTTAACGTTTTATATGTGAAATACCTGTACAAGATGGTGAAAGTAAAATCCAGGAGAAATATTCAACTTTTCCACAATTAAGACAAAGGCTTTTTTTTTTTAAAACACCATTTATATGCATTATCCTCCAACATGCAGATTCAAGTTGAAATAAATTATTGTTAACTTGTTGTGACTTGTGTACTTAAATAAAAGTTAAGGAAAGTGTGGAAAACATTTACAAAAGGTTCATTTCTATAATTATATGATTGAGAAGTCTCTGTATGTAACGGTCAATAAAGTAAAAGATGACAGCATGCTAGAATTCAGTGAGAAAAGTATTACTTTCGCATATGGTTAGTGTTACAGGAACTCTGGTTAAGCAGCAACATTGGCTTAACCTGACAATTAGCCTGACCCGGACCAGGTTAGTTTCCAAGCATAAATTGTCATAGTTACTGATCTTAGACTATGTTGAGTTTGGTTTATGGAACCAAATCTGTGGAAAATATATCAGACTAACCAAAACAAGCCTGGCTTATTTGGTAAATTTGTTCTATGGAATAAGCCTCTGTAATGTTGACTGGCCAGATGTTAATAATAAGAAGAAGAATAATACACTTTGTTTGTATATAACTTTAAGAATTGCAGCTCAAAGTGCTTTACAGAGAGGTATTATTACATACACAATTGTGCTTCCAACAAGAAAATACCGCCATGAAAAAAAAAGGAAAATGGGCATTATAAATGTATGTAATGTTTTTTTTTATGTTTGTTTGTTTACAACTGAACAAATTGTTTCTCATGGACCAAGGTACAACATAAATAACACCAAGTCGGTAAACATAATGCTACATGAAGTGCACATATAGCTTTTATACATTACAATAACAGTTTGCTGCAGAAATAATGTTTCTCAGATTGATTGTAGATAAGCCTACTTGGGAATTAACGTTATTAATTAATGTTATATACTCAAAATACCCACTAACGCCCCCAGAGAGAAATAATGGGCAATAGTATGGTGAAATCCGTGGACCTTTTCATTGACTTGCATGGAACACGGAATGGTTGTTCGGAATGGCTGTTCTGCTCTACCTCTTCTTTCCAAAAATCGAATGTGGCAGTGTCGTCCATTGGAACCTCTCTGTTAAATTATTATTTAGTTATTAATTATGAATTAGTAATCTCTCGGGTTCCTCTAAAGAACAGTGGTCATGGGGAAAAGGCATGCATTGCAGGAATAGATATTATCACTGGTGAATATAGTCCACCAATTAAAGATACAGTCTGAATATATCATTGGCCAGCATTTATGACTGAGCTGCCTCCCGGCCAATCGTGGTGGACTCTGACGCTGGTACCTGGTCAACTGTAGGACTGTGCATTTTACCAGACTAAAATTATTATCAATAATGTAATTTTTGGATTACCTAAATTTAGTAACATAATCTGAATGCTTTCCATTACTTATAATCAGATTACAAGTAGCTAATTACATGTAATCAGTTATTTCCCAACCCTGGTTGTTAAAATGTTATACAGTACATTACACAAGGAAATTTACTCTGTTTGCATTAATATGTTGGTTAACCAATGACTCTTGCTCCATTTAGCTTTACATTAGCATTTTCGTGAATTTAAAACTCATAATACTGTAAACACAAACCAATTTTCTCAATCACTGAAAATAATCACCAGACTGACAATATCAAAATATGTATTTGCAACCCTGAGCCCCGATCAGGGTCATTTACAGCCTTGACTAACAATTTTTATAGTATTGAACCACAAATGCAGAATAATGAATGACCAAGAAAATCAATTTCAGGAGACATTTGTGTTTGGTCCGTGGCTGTGCCGTTTAAAGGCTTCGTGCTACAGTATTTAATGTCACTACTGGGCACTCTCTTATGTGTTTTAGTGTAAAACAAGCATTAGTGGTGGTGAAAACATCACCATTAAAACGCGCCAGGCAGTTTCTGTAGTGATGTGTAGCAGTTAAGTGTCTGCTCGCTGCTAGGCTATACACTGCCAATAGGACACATTAACAGTGTTGAATTGTGTAATTGTGTATGAGAGAGAGAGAGAGGGAGACAAGCACGTGAGAACTAGGACTCCAGCGTTCCTACAAAGCCATTTATCCGCAAACAATCTATTTGGGGGAAAAATAAAGCCTTGTTTGGTTGGTTCTATCATGGTTGCATGGCGTTGAACCTCACCTCTATGTGATTGGGCTTTCAATTTTCACGTTTAAATTGTGTAGCACCACCGTTTACAGGCCAGCAAGCTTGCAAATGACATGCCACTGGATGAAATGCCAAAACTCTACTTAAGCTGGGTGGAAAATAAACCTAAAGTGAAATGGTTTAATGAAAGTAATTGTAGTAAAAGCAATATCACTTTAAGTTAACAATAAAAGTACCCACACATTAAACATTCATGTCACAGGTGTCATTCTGTCCTAACAACAATAGCACATTTTTAGAGAGAATGATGGATGGGTGATGGATGAATTAATAAATCAGTGTGCATCTATGCCGTAGTTTACATAAGGTATTGCACTATCCTGCTGTGACGAGTGTGCATTTTCATTTTGTTCTATGCCAGGACGTTGCCCTGGCGGAGGATGTGTAGATTTGACTGCGGTGCCGCCGGCCATATTCATAAAACATTACATCTCTCACCTTTCTCTTTACCTCATTAGTGCCTCTCGAAATTGCAGAACCCAAAAAGCACATCAATCTTTCAACACTGCCAACATTATAAGCCCTTGGGGAAAACAAAAGTCTTTGACTTGATAACGCTATATTGAACATCCTGCTTCTCGAGAACTATGCTGGATGCCTAGCTTGACTATAGTCACCACAGTATACTGTGCATAGCCACTTGACTACATGACAGCAGACTTCCAACTTAATATTTACATACACTGTGCATTTTATTTTACTGGGCTGAAAGTTCAAGTCGGAGTTAGCAAGAGTTCTCAAGAATGACTAACTTTGAGCTCCAATCAAAAACAAACTCCCTCAGAAGCTTCGCCCCACACATTGAAATGCATTTAGAAGGTAACACATGCACACAACAGGGCCACTTGCATGGGTGTGTGCTTCATTCTATTTGTGCACCTGAGATTTGCAGACTAAATGGTGAGGAGGTGTTTACCAAATGTGGTCGCTAATAGTACCGTGTATGTATTATAAGCAGTGTTGGCTTGGGCAATTACTAGTTACTGTAATATTATACTGTAACTTCTCCCAGTAACTAGTAGTGTAACTAATTACTATTTCCAATACAGTGATAATATTCAAATGACTAATCCAAGTAATGCTGCATTACTGCGTTACCTTTGCATTTGTGAGTTTTGGAAGCAGGGGCAACATGACTTGGGCGTCTAGAATGACAAGGCTTATCCCCGGCTTCCATTACGGTCTCTACACAAAGTGATGATTTGCATTGAACACAGCCTGCTCCTCTCCCCTATCATGTACTGAGCTGCACACCTCCCACCGCTGTGAGATTAGCTTTGTGTTCCCTATTTCACTGTTCCAGCAGCATTTTCATATCACTGCATTTCATTAACTTCTTTAGCTGATAAATGTAACTCACAGCTTCCTGTATTCCTAATTTGCCGTTGCTGCATAAGATACGTCAACTGAATAAATTAGATTCACTATCACAAGGCAATGCAGTTTTTTTCAAAATATACTTCGATCATCACTCATGTCATCTCGGTTGCTAACGTTATTCGACGTGGCATATTTATGAGCGATAGGGATTTATTATTTTTGTTTACAAATGATTTTGATCGAGATCTTGGTTGCGCTCTTATAAACAGCCGCATACATCGTCATGAGTGGATTAGGTGCCGTGTTAGGTACTCTGAGGGAAGACATACAGGGACATTAATGGTGCATATACGTAGGTTTATTGACTATATAGACAATAGTCTGTTTATATTAGATGTATTGGGACACTGCAAACGTCATCCCTTCAGAGGATGACTGTAGGAAAATAGAAAGGGTTAAACAAAGTAAATGTTTTATAATGTTTATTATTATTTTTTGTTTTACTTGTTTTTCATTACGTGCGCTCACCATCATATCGATCTGCATGACATTGCAGGATAGTGGAAGGTATACATCTCGATATACTGATTCCCTAATCCCTACATACTGTATGATTCCCTAGTCCCTACATACTGCATGGTTCCCTAGTCCCTACATACTGCATGGTTCCCTAGTCCCTACATACTGCATGATTCCCTAGTCCCTACATACTGCATGGTTCCCTAGTCCCTACATACTGCATGATTCCCTAGTCCCTACATACTGTATGATTCCCTAGTCCCTACATACTGCATGATTCCCTAGTCCCTACATACTGCATGGTTCCCTAGTCCCTAAATACTGTATGATTCCCTAGTCCCTACATACTGCATGATTCCCTAGTCCCTAGATACTGTATGATTCCCTGGTCCCTAAATACTGTATGATTCCCTAGTCCTTACTAAATGTTATTTCCAACTCAAAACATGCTGCTGTAGATTACAGGTCCCTCATGCATGTTAAATTCACATTAATCTGTCTCTTCATCGTTTAAAGGCCAAGCATGAAATTTGTCTGTGTTTGTAAACGGATAACACTGAATCAATTAGGGGGCCTTTACATGGGTGTGCCCCGCTTACCGACGTAGGTGAGAGAAGGGTGTTTGAGCTGTGTCATTTGTTCAGCGAGGTAAAAGTCATTCATCACTGACAATTAGGCTTCAGACCTGCAAAAGAGAACATTTGAGTGGATTAACTCCAGGTATTAGCAGCGTGTGTGTGTGTGTGTCTCTGTGTGTGTGAGGGGTACAGTATTGTACATGTGTTAGTCTGCCAGAAAGACAGACTGTGAAAGAGGAAACCTTTTTATCCATTATGAACATCTGTATGGCCCCCTCTGCACTACATTTGATAATGTTGTGAGCTAGAGGAAAAAAGTAGCTCAAAGGTTTATTTATCTTCAGTGACAAACATTCTATCACCAGGGTGGTCATACGCGCTTATTCAAACAGCGGAGAATCACTCATGCTTACTGTTAACCGGTATTGTGTATTATTCTTACTCCAGTTGTGTGTACTGAGCAAGTGTCTGTGTCCTGTGTGTGTGTGACTGCAACTCCCTCCACTGAGGTTTACGTCGCAACTGCATAAAAATAACTTGACTCTTAATCTTTAAACAGGCACCCTTGACATCATTTTGTTTTACACCAAACAGCAAGTCTGCGTCTGACTATACCCGTATACAGTAACGTGTGTGGCTGAAGGTAAATAAGAGTGTCCACTAGCTGCAGAAGTACGACAACTGAACAGGAGGTGATGCACATAAGCATCTTGTATTCAAATGAAATCCATCTTTTGTTTGTCTGACTTTGTAGGGTGGGTATTTAGGGCCTTCCATCCAAACGCTATAGGAACTGAAGCTTCTTTTAGGCAGTCCCCGATGACACGGGGTGTATGATGTGAGACTTGCATGTGGCGTTCGTGGACAGGCCTTATTTGTCTCAGCAAAAGGCATTAGAAATGGCCAGGCCGGTGATATATCCTTCCAGACTCATTTCCCCCCGCTGGGCACCCTTCCGCTTGTCAGTAGGACATATGGCAAACATCAGAGCAAACATTAGCACTCTTCCAAAAGACAATTTTCTCTGAGGCCTCTACACAAGACACAAGAGCCCTTTTTACACAGAGATCCCGCAATAATGTCATCAAGAAGCTAACCTGACATGCCAGATGTACATATATGGTCTGTCTTACACATCCATCTGGGAAGCCGTCCATTGAAACAATTTTAAAAGGGCAGGCGCTTTCAAAAAAATACTTGGCAGGTGATTGGACGAACCTATGAACCAGCTGTTGCAGACAGCCCCTTGCAGAAGAAACATCTGGAAAAGAGTAAAAACATATTTTCCATCGAGAAGCCTTTAGTGCAGTTATTTGCTCTAATACATTCTAATACAACTGCTATCATGCAGCATCTAAGTTACGGTAAACTCTGTAGGACCGGCCATTGATGTGTTGTAGTTGTTTTCATCTCGCCTTCGTTACACCAGCAACCAGCATTCAAGAAGACCCCCTCATTATTTTGCATTCACGTATATACTAAAACAAATGGGGCATTCTAGAACTAAAGAGCTTTGTTAGAGAGTTATAAATAAATAACAAAGTTAATTTATACCACTCAATGTTGCTGTGCATTATGCAATGTGCTAATGAGATGTGTTTGTGCGACTCCCAATACATCAGAGGATAAATTTGAAGGTAAAAGCTAAGTAATTTGAGGCAGAGACGTTTGGTTCTTCACACCCCTGCTGGCTCAGAGGCGAAACAACAATGAACCCCTTTTCCACTGAATGATCGGCCAGACGTAATGAAGACACGATATTGCCGCCTGCCTATGAAACGCTGTGTAAAAAGGGTTTAGTATAAGTAAATAAGTAAATGTTATTTATTAAGCACTTTTCACAGACATGGGTCACAAAGTGCTTCACAGTAAAATAAGATAAAATGAAGCATACAGTACACAGTAAGTACTGTATGCAATAATGACAGCATAAAAATAAAAACTACGATAAAAAAATAAAACAGTAAATATAGAAATGCAGGCATATTAAAAGAGAGTGATATGACCAAGTACCTGTTTGAACAAGTCTGTCTATAATGTATCAGATAATTAAATAACTGGAAATACTTTAAGTAATTTCAATACATTTTACATTTACAGCGTTTTACAGATGCTTTTATCCAAAGCGTCTTACAATTAGTATATCTGTCAATAGCTGAGTGGGTCAAGTACCAGTCATGGGAGGCAAACAACAGCATCTCATCAAGGCTTACTTACTGTATGTACATTTTACAACATACAGTGCATTACCAACACATCATTCAATCCTTAAAATAATTGCTAATGGCACACAGTAAATACCAGGAAAGTGCTGTGTTCTAAGAGTTGCTCAAAAAGAAAATAAATGTATAAATAAAGGGTATTCATTTGTGGCACATCTGTACTGTGTACTGTTCTGTGTACACTGCATCAAAGTGTCATTATCATCTTCAGTTTGGGTTGTACAGTAGGGAGGGATACACTAAAGTAGCACCCACAAAACCAGAAAATACATTGGCCTACATATACTGCACTCTGCGGCAAAAAGACCAGAGCTTACATATGCTTTAATGCTAAAAGTTCCTCTGTAAAAGCTCTTGGATAACTACTATTATGATGTATATTTTCAACAAAAGGTGCATACAAGTCAAACGCCAAATGCTGTTTTATGATTTGTACTGAATATTTTCCAGTAGAAATCTCAAAAGAGACTTTGGCTAATGTATGAAATATTATCATATTAAATGGCATATAAATATAATGAATATGCATCCTCAACTAAGAGGAAACTAAATCTGAATAAATGGTTTGAACTTCCAACTCCAACAACTACATAATGAATCGCGTCCAGCAATAAGTGCAGAGGAGGCACTGCAGCGTTGCGGGCGGAAAAAGCAATTTTCCTCTTGTATGGCGCCACCATGAAAGGGAGCCCGGCTCTGAATGCACCCCCCCCCCCCCCCCCGCCATATTCATTCAAACGCGGGGGGTGGGGGGTCGTGGGATGGAGGGCTGCGCCAGGGACAGCGTGATCCTAAACGCGATGACACGGGCCTCTGTGCTTGATTCTGTGGACAGGTGCATGCTGGGTGATTTATGCGCGCGTCCTCTCTCCCAGTCCCCGGGAGCAAATATTGACTGTTTATTTCTCCCAGCGCAGGGCAGCACGGAGGCTGTAACGTCTTTATTTTTGGAGCCCCAGATAAATGGAACCCCGCAAGATGCAAAGGCACGTGAGTGCGGTTTTATTTTTATATTCTGCCACCAAGCCGCCCGCCTCAGACAATAAAGAAGAAGGGGAGGGGGAGAGCAACAACCTAGTCGGCAATGTTATTGATTTGTCATTCCTCTTTCTTGACACCCACACAACAAGAGGGACATTGTAATAACAGTGAGACTTTTCAGTTTTCTCCCCCCCCCGCCCCCAACTCGGTTCGACTTTCCATCACAATGTTCTGCCGGGGCGGTACACAGTTTGAGACTCAAACATGACGTACCTGTAGCCTGCAGTTCAGAAGGAGCCTACTATTTATGTGTTACTGGCACTGGTTCAGGAAATCATCAGAAATACAATGTTTTACCAAGTTACAAATTAAATATATTAATAACAATATATGTTTAACTCCATTTCACATAAAAACTAATATACAAAGCCGGGGGCATAGAGTGATTTTAGTCATAAGGGGTGACAGCAAACATGACACAAACACGCCAAGCAAAATAGGCAATTCTAAATAACTAATAACTAGTAACTAATAAAAACCTATGCGTGCATTGGTATCTGACTCTCCAGTCTATGAGCTTTAAGCTTCATATTTCAAAATAGGTAATTAGCAGATGCTTTTATCCAAAGCGACTTATTAGCCTCTGTGTACTGTACATTATTACAGGTAGGGGATGCTTACTGTAACTACCTGTAAGATCCAGACCAGCAGACTATCCTGCCCCCTACAGTTTGTCATCTGTTCCCAATATAGCCAATAATTAGCCTCCTTTTAAATTACCAGGTTAGCTTTATTGAAATTAGAATAAGAAAGATAGAAAGCAATCCAGTAGAGTTTTTATGTAATATGCTGTTAGTTTTGGCTTCGTGTTTTTGTTCATTACAGCGGCATTATTCTAATGTTTCACTGGAAGTACTATTGCAGCACTTAGTCTGCGCTACTAAATGGCCATACATTCAGGATATATTCATGCCTTGTTTAACAGTTAGCTCATCATTAGTTAATGATTACTAACATTACCTTAATATAAAGGGCTTCTAATCGTGTTGACAGGCACATTAGAGATTGAATACAGTATAGTAATTAATGCTTTCAAGGTCCTAAAAGAAAAAAAAATACCATAAAATAACATAAATCATAGTTAATCTAGAGGATCCTGTTTTTGCTCATTCAGTTTGACCTCTACCAGTATATGGACTGAAAGGATTTTCTCCACCACTATCCACTGCTGAGGTACTGTAGGCTCACACAGGCCCAGCCAACCAGAACGAGCAATTATGATACAGAGGGCATGTCTACGGTGTCCAGTTAAGAAGCACATGCTGACTTTACCGGTGACAAAAACATGGAATGGAATGAGGATTACATGTTATTGAATAATGAGGATCAGAAAGTGCTATTCCATTATTCAATATTGTGAGTTAATAGTTCCCTTATCCTCTCTCTCTCTCTCTCTCTGCCAGTTTATTTAAATTTTTAAATTTTACAACTTTACTTAGAAATATTGCTTGTCACTAAAGCCACTATAGTTATATGGAATATATATCATGTATACTGTAGTGGAGGGTCCACTGTGGTGGTAAGGACTGTATTTGGTTAGCTGGCTCTGGACTGTTATGCAGCTTCTCGCTCCCAGGGCGTCGGTAAGAACGCACAGAGGCTTGGAC
>JAOEGT010044240.1:0-21505 GCA_025447795.1 Speoplatyrhinus poulsoni
ACAAGACCCCGAGGTACTTAAACTCCTTCACTTGGGGTAAGGACTCATTCCCCACCTGGAGTAGGCACTCCAGGTTTGTCAGATTTCTCTATATATTCCTATAGAGAAATCTGACAAACATAAATTAACACCGATAAATATCAAGTCAGTAAGTTTAATATGTATATATGCAATAACTACTTCAGAACATTCAAAACTACTGGATTTACAAATGTGTTGATTCATTATTACAAAAGATGGCTCATGGTTGGATAAGATGACTTTTCACATTATTCCCCTCTAAGTTACTTAATTTGTTTAACAGTCCATATAGGCACATACGGTTATATTATTAACTGTAGATCGATCGATCGATCGATCGATCTATATAAATTCAGTATTTTATATTTTAGTAACAGCACATATAAAGTTGCAACTAAACTCAAACACTGGAAATTACTACAAACAAACTCCTATGTTGTCAGATAATATCAAGTGCAAAACTTCAAACCATTAGTAAAGGGTACTCGCTTCATGAGCTTTATCAAAATCACCTGTACCCTGTGAATGCAAATACAAATCTCATAAATTACCAACTAGTTAAAGCTGTGTTTCTCAAATTCTGTATGAACTCACCCTTGTGGTTGAAAACCAGCATAACAGAAATATCACAATTACAGTTTCAAAGCGTGGATGCCCCTCCCACACCTTAATGTATAGCGAGTGAGTATCTCTGGGACTGGGAGCTTCTAGTTGAGAATACCTTTGCTGTGCGTGCGTGCGCACGCACGCACGCACACACACACACACACACACATACACACACATACACACACATACACACACATACACACACACATACACACACACATACACACACACATACACACACACATACACACACACACACACACATACACACACATACACACACATACACACACATACACACACATACACACACACAGTGCAAATTTGGCATTGGAATTAAAGTTTGCACTGAATGTTTGATACCTTCACCTAATAACTGTGCTAAATTACTATGGTTGTTGTGCGATCCTCATAAACTATAAATCACTAACATTCTGTGTTTTGTGGACACAAATCTTGATCCCTGAGCACAGACAATGACTGGTCTTGGATGCCAGCCTCAGCTAACAATGGCTCTTGAGCTGAGAGTGGACTACTGTGCGGCATTTCAGATTTAAGTGAAATATCCTTTTGGACCAGAACACACCTGGCTGCCGCCTTATCAACCTGTGCATCAACCGTTTCCACCCACTGTTGAAGCTGCACCTTGAAAGCATTCATTCCTTGATCCAGCTTTTCTTGTCTACCTTTCAGCTCCTCCAGCAGGTATTTTGTTTCATTTGCAATCCCTTTCCTCTCACTTCCTCTAAGGACAGAGTATGCGGTGCGATGCAGCATATACCCATCAAACTCTTCTTGGCTGAGGTTGAGTGCCGGTCCATCCAACTTTTCAATAAATGCAACAGCACACGACTAGAATGGAAAATAAACAAAAAAGGGAATTATTATTGGCGTGAAAGATTCTTGAAGATAAGCTCCATTGTTACATACTGTATATTGTGAACCACATTTGTGTTGTTCCAATTATCAGAAACTAACCAGATTTGTGAAATAGTAGCCACTCTCCCCCGCCTTAAGACTATGAGGAAGACCAAAGCGGATCACATATTGTATGTTTGAGTGAAGTCGGGGTGGGTTGGCCTTAAGCACCACGTAAATCAGCCCAGATAGGAAGTCGTCAGCATTAGCTGGTTCGCTGTTTGAAGAGGACAGAGCTTCAAATACATGTTGGCAGCATTTGGTCATACATGCCAACTTGTCCTGAGGTGCTCGTTTCGCATCCATCTCAATAATGGCTGTAAAGACAAAGGGGTCAAATATAGCAGTGACGTTTCTTGGCCAGTCATGGTAAAAGAATGTAAAACCCAAGTGAAATTCCTTTCACAGGAGCAGACATATGTAAAAACAGGAATAACCTGTTATTGCAGGCAAATAAGGGTCGCCTGTGATTGTAGTCTTTTCATTGGGAAATGGTACATTCAGCATCTGTGGAGTGACCCAGTTTAAGGACCTAGCAAAGGAATTAAGACATTGGTCAGCAACAGATACTTACAATATGTCTGGCAAAGGATGACTAACTGACTGACACAGATTCATAAAATAACGACAGAAAACTTGCCGGATCCTTCTTTGGAGAGCCAGATCTATCTGTTCATCGTCACAGCTGTCATGGCAGAAAACCCACTTGTGCAGACGGGTCATTATCAACTTTTCGATGTGTTCCATCATCTGTAAGATGTGACTCTCAGGAAAACCTACATAGGAACACACACACAAAGATTCTAGTACACATACAACATTTTTTTTTAATTAAAATAAAATAAAAGTTTTTTAAACAAATTGTATTGGTTCAAAAAACGTTTTGTTCTGATGCAGGCAGGGGTGACACTGTAAAAGTCTAAACTCACTGCTGAAGTAATCACCAATGTCCTGGTAGAAGTCTTGCACAAGTTCAGATTGCTTCTCCACTGGTAGGTCCTAAAATGACAATATATTTGTCTAATTTAATAGAATAGCTAGTGGGGCAGTGTAGCATAAGAATTGAGACTTTTATGATAAAAGTGTCTTGTCAAATTGTTATGACATATTAACTGAAGAAAATATATACAGATAAGCAGTATATCTGGTAGGGAGAGAATGAAAAGGGATAGTGGATGATTACGTGGTAAGCTTCTATAGTATTGAGAAAGGCGGTGCACCGGGACTGCAAGCGCTGAGAAGGAGAGCTTCGAAGTAGCTTTAAAAAGCCAGTGAAGTCACCGGGTTCGAGGCTTTGGTAGGCTTTTAAGGATTTTGCGTGGCTTTCAGAAGACTCTGAAAGGGAAAAAAATATATAGCTGTCACCTACTTGACATTGTTGAGAAACATGTTAACAATATATATTAGGATAGTATTTATAGATAGTATTTATGGTGGGCTAACACCCTACCAAGGCCTAACCAATAACACGATTGAGCTTTGGAATGTTGATCCTGCTCATATCCATTATAAGTGATGAGGATGGATGGATTTGCGTGAAAACATGAAGCCATGTTACATCCACATCACAGATGTGTGAAAAGATAGCTCATCCATCAAGGCATAAAAGTATTTATCAAGCACTCGTATCTCATTCACTCCGACAAAATGTTTGAACACATTCTATGACAGCATTAGCTATGGTGAATGCCTATGACTAATTACAGCAAACATAATTATTCTTTACTCACATCTCATATACATAATGTGACCTAGCCTAAACATAATGACTACATGTTTAATTAAGACAACATTTCAGCACAGAAGGTTAAGGGAGTATACCTTGGCGTTTTGGGGGTGATGGACTACCCCAGAAGAGCTTCCTCATTGTGTTCACACGACGGCTCTTCTCTACACTCTTCTTCTTCTCCTCAATTTTGGAGAAGGTGAGCAGTCCATCTCCACCGCTTTGGCTACCGGCATTGACAACCCACAGTGGTTATAAATATAGCAGATTAATCAAATGTAGCCTACAGTTACACACACACAAAGTTTCACCTAGTTTCTTGAATCTGGCCTCCAGCTTTGCATGCTTGTTCTCTCCAGCACTTAGAGCAATAGCCTTGCCACGTGGGGTTTCCATAAAATCCACATGCACTCTTACAGAGGAGTTCTTCCTTAGAAACTCTGATTCCCCTTTGCTTGTCAGTAGACATGTTCAAATTCACTTTCCTTCCTTGTTACCCCACCTGCTGGACATGTTCAGCATGTAAATATATAAACAAAAACTTGAACGAACATTTTGAAAGTCAACGACAGAATAATGTTAAGTAATGTACCCATACATTAGATTTGTATTATGGGTTTACTGCAGGGATTACATACTGCCGTGCCTCGGGGATATGTATGGCAGGCTACTCAGAATCAGATTACTTTTTGGGTCATCTGAAAAAACTTGTGACAGCACAACATTTGATTATATCCCATGATTAGTTTTTTGTCTAAACCTTTTCAGCAGTTCCCTATGAGTTCCCAATATGTAGCCTACTGTATTACATGTCCGGATAATATCAAGCCAAATGTCTTACCGGTTGTTGCTGTTTACAAAACTTTATCAGCCTCCTCCTTCTCAGAAAACAAAAAGCAACACTGTTTCTACAGTACTATACAGAAATATGTTCAAACACCACTCTTCAATAGCTAATATCTTACTTAACAAAATAGACGAATTTCGATTAACGACGTGTACAAGTGATGATCAGCTGGTTTGCGTTCTTTCCCTTTTTTGTTGGTGACACAGTTGGTGACCCCGGAAAAGCTTATGGTGACGATCAGGTGACGATCTAGGAACAGGACAGAAATACCCTGGAAAAACCACGCCACATCTGGTGGCTAGAGGTACTTAGCAGGTATCAAACACGGTTACTAGGTAACGTTATACGACGCTTTGGAAAGAAAGCTTAAAGTTGGATGTGGTGGAATATTTCAGTACGGTAAAACAAAATATCTCGAACTATAATTTTACTAGGCTTAATATCATTAACAAATGAGGGAATGTTGTTAATTAAATCACAAAGCTATTGTTTGCAAGTGTAATGTAATCATGTTCAATTATTATTAGTACGGTGCAGTATACTATTCAGTACCGTACGGTAACGTATTATCCTATTATATTGGCACAGCAGGCTTTAATTTATGCATAGTCAAGTCAATAACATAATGTGATGTAGTTTATTGAGCGCCGACATTGTTAAAATAATACAGTTTCATTTTCTGGTAGGCCTACCGTACAACATAACGAATGTGTGAGTCATGTCAGACTCAGATGATGTAGTGGAGCAACACGCTGCTTTGACAAGTCCAGATGAGGAAAATCAAGTTACTGTCAATGTGGAGGACAATGATATAACAGTAAGAAATAACGAAGAGGAGCTGGGTCGAGAAGAGGAGGAGGTGATAAGTAGTGTACATGAAACGAACAGTGATGCTACCGGGGAAGACAATGGTCAAGCAAAGACTGAGGATTCAGATGCTTCTCAAGTCTACACTGCAACAACAGACACGATTTGGATGAAGGAGAAAAATACGGACCCACTGGTAATTGAGTGTACTTTACACAGAAGGATACAGTAAGAATTAATTCAAACAGTGAATTACACACACACACACACACAGAAAAGATACCATTAAAATATCTTTGTCTTTGTATTGGCATTGTAATCTCCAATACTACAGACCCTCAAATGGGCCTTCGGGATGAATGCAGCTCTGCCTGTGTTCAGTCTGCAGGACAATGATCAGCTGGTGGTCTTGTATGCCACCACCAATATTGGTGTCATATACAATCACACCTCGGACTCGCAGCACCTGCTTCAGGTAAAACAAAGATTTACTTTAAATATTGTAAGGTTCAGATATGGAGTGAAACAGACATGGAGTGAAATACATTAACGTTTGAGGATCCTAATACATTAGGGTACTACCTGTAGGTATCGTTGCATGTGCATTGCCAATGGTGATGATCACAAAGTCCTTCTCCACAGGGTCATCGCAACCCCATCTCATGTTTATGTGTTAGCGATGACAGAAGATGGCTTGTGACCGCAGACACTGGGCCAGACAGTGTGGTTATCATCTGGGATCTGTACTCTGGGTAGTACTTCACTGTAATTGACACATTGTCATTTTATGCCACTAGATGTCATACTAGCATCTCAGACCAGAACAAACGCTTACTGGGACACCCAAACACACACACGCACACACGCTTGCACGCGCACACACACACACACACACACGTATGCAGGTGCAACCCAACCGGTTATGAAAACAAAGAACAGAGGTGCTTATTAATATTATAATTTGCAATACACAGAGGGAGTGAGATGCTCTTATATGCTCGTAGCCATAGTTACGCTACTATATCCTTTACATAGAAAGTAGTTGTTTGCTGCTGTATTCATGTTTAAAACACTATAGAGCTGCTGACTCTTAATGTTTTTCCTGAGTATTTCTGAGTACATATTTGACCAATGTTTCAGGATTCCAGTGCATTCATTGTTTGAGAGCGACACTGAGGGGGTTGTCATTGCTTTGGCATTGTCAAAGGATGTCAAATACCTGGCAACCCTTGGGAATGGAGAGGCTCAGGTAGGTGTGTGACAGTGGGGCTGTGGGAGAATTGTTTTCAGACAATACATACACCAAATAGTATTGACTTTAAGGTAACCCCCTCAAAAGCTGTTTATGTTTGGAAACACAACCTACAGAAGTGCACAAGTTCAATGAGAGGGGGGGTGTATGGGAGTTTGACAGAGTCCATCCAACCCGTTGGGACGTGAACCCTGCTCCCATGGCTTAGAGAGTAAAGGCCCTAGCAAAGGAGGCTAAAGCCCAAGGGCTCTAATGTCTGTCACTAGAGCGAGGGTTACATAACTTACGGCACAAGACACATATCAAGGAGCTGTCCTTTAAGTCATGTGTCCTATATTATGTTATTATAATGGCTGACTCTTTACAGTGTCTATGTATTTGGGATTGGACCAGTGAAACTGAAAAGCCCCTGTGCATTACTAAACTTAGCCCTGACTATGGTGGTCAGGTAAGTCGTTGTTTCATTGTTAATATTATTAGTGAGTGCACTTTATTTGTGTGTACAACCATGGGAATTAAATTCTATAATATGAGTCTTTTTTCAGAATTACATAATTTTCAACCCAAATGACACCACTGAGCTGCTTAGCAACAGTGAAAGCCACGTTTTATTTTACAAAAGGGTAAGTGTCTTCATTTGTGGCGAGAGCGTGTGTGCACACAGATTGCCATAATGGGGTCATATTGTATATTTTTCAGATCCAAACAAATCTGGAATGCACTGCTCCTAAGCTTAAAAGCAAGGTACTTTATTCAAATAAAGAATCAAATAAAGATGCCAATAAATTGCCAGAGATTCACTTCCATTATCATCAATGAGTTCATGGATCATTTGGCATCTGCTAAATGCTGTTTCATTACTATACTGTAGATGTGTGCTTATTGCCTCACCAGTGTTTGTCCTGTTCTTATCTCTGACTTCTCAAGGTTGTGGGCTCACTTAGCCAGTCTGTGTTTCACTGGAAGGACTTTCAGGCGCTAACAGCCACTTTAACAGGCAACCTTGTCGTGTGGGACATGGACAGAGTCAACTCTACGAGTCAAGTCCTCGTTAGAAAAGCCGTCATGGTTATTGCCCTTCAGAGCGAGCCCATCACTGTGCTCAGCCTAACTGACAGGTGTTAAGTCCCTTAAGTGTTGTAGTAGCATAATATAAATAATGTATTCTTTGCCTGTTTTTGAGCTTTGTTTGTGTTGTTGTTTTTGTTTGCTTTCACAGTTATATTGTGACAGGCGATGCCCTAGGCCATATCAAGTTTTATAACGGAAATGTACAGCTTACCAGCTGGTACAGTGAGTTCAACCTGGAGGCGATTAAATCCATCTGCTTCTCTAAAGAGTGTGCGGACAAAGATGGCCAGGGATACAAGGAGGGCTGCGATCTGGCGGCCAAACCACTCATTGTCAGGTATATAACATCTGTCTCACTTTATTCACATTCACAAAGCTCGTTTCACATAATAAAATAATCAAGACAAAATCGAATTCTTCACTAATACACCTCTGTTCTCCTGTAGGAACTTTGTTGTGTCCACAGTTAGTTCAACGTTAGTACATGTGAAAACACAAGGCGGCATCAACCAAAAGATCTTATATGAACATTTTAAGCCTTTGCACGCATTGGCCTGCCATCCCAGTAAACCACTGGTTGCCATGGGGAGTTACAGTGGCATTTTGAAAGTGTGTGACTACAACCTAAAACTGACTGTTTCCAGTTGTGTCTTCAGGACAGACATACAGATAAACTGTCTCGCATTTGACCCACAAGGTAATTTGTGATGTGCCAGATTATTATTATAATAATTATTTACATTACTTAATTATATGAACTAATATACACCTTTTCAACAATCACTTGGGTTATTCAAGAATGTTTTCCTGTTTTTGGACAGGTTCCTACCTGGCTGTTGGTTTTGCCACTGGGTCGGTCTATGTACTGGATGCCTGTACGTTATCTAGTCACCCGGAAGAGTGTTTTGATTTCAGTCAAGACAGTGTTAGTCACATCACTTTCTCCTTGGACTCCCAATATCTTGCAACTGCGGTGAGAACATCCTTGTTGTTTTTAAGCTTGTTTCATCCAGTAAGCCCGTATCGACTTGCAACAGTGTCAGCAGCATATGAACTGTGATGTGGTCGTGCCACTCCCCCTGAAGGTTAACATGGTGGGGTGTATTTTTGTCCTTGCTCTGATGCTGCTGTCAGGATGCAGGGAGAGCTGTCACCGTGTTCCACTTGCACGACAACAATGGGTGCCGGCGCTGGAAACTTCTGGGCAGATACCATTCCCATTACAAGCCCATAATAGACCTTCTGTTTGGAGTTGACCTGGACAGTGCCCAGCCTCGGCTGCTTTCTCTGGGCATGGATCGCAGGCTGGTGAATCCCCTCGGCAACATCTGAATTCATTTATAATTTGTAGACTCTCCTGGATAGCTTATAGGATTGCTCGTGTGTGTGTGTGTGTGTGTGTGTGTGTGTGGGGGGGTCTGTGTGGTAAAATGATAGGTGGAGTATGATCTTGCCAATAGTAAAGAAAACCAACTGCTGATCTTAAGCTCACAGCACATTGAGCAAAGTGCCGTGCCTATGTGCATGACGTGGTATCCACCACTGACCACAGAGCAGTTTCTTCTAACGGCTTCAGACCGTTACAAGATGAAGCTGTTCAACAGCACGACCATGATGTGCAGGTGTGTAATGAGGCAGGACTTTGAGAAGATGGCTATAATGATCTCATTCTCGTCAGTGTACATACAGTACTGAGCTAATGCATTCCATGTGCTTGTTTTTCTTAACGCAGGAAGACTATTCTTGGCCCATTAAGCTCTCCAGTAAAACAAATGATTGTTCTTCCCAGGATTAAGGATGGCGACACAAGCTCATATTACATGGCATACATTACCCAGTACATGGTCAGCCTTGTTTATATAATTTTACTGGAAATTAAGAATTTTACTTGAAATATTTAACTGACTAATAAAGTATTTTGTGTGATATATTATTGCACCGTATCATATCTAGTGCATAATGCCATACAATTATTTAATTTTACTCCAATCTACCCCCTTTTGCATATAAAGGCTTTATAATATGTTTTTAAAGGTACACTCCTCAACCATGTTATGCACGAATAATCACCCTAGCGTGTTTGTAAACACAGCTTTGACAGGCTGACATCGGCAAGCGCACACGCCCATTCCACACCTGAGGGCTTCTCCTGCACATGCACTCAATGCCTGGGGTGGATATAACGCAGTCTAGAAGGATCCCTTTAACTAACTTATATTCTTATATAATACATATAACTTCTATTCTTAAAGGCAAAATCAGCTATAGTAAGATACTTGTTAGCTAATACAATTTTGTCAAATTCGATATTCGTAAATATACACATAAACATTAACAACAATGCCCTTGGCCTTGCAATGTGTTTCAATGTGTGGGGCGGAGCTTCTGAGGGAGTTTGTTTTGATTTGAGGTCGACGTTAGCAAGTGTTCTTGAGAATGACTAAACCTGCCTTTAATAAAATACGTCTTCTGTAACACAAAACGCATTCTGATTCTGATTCAACGTCTTTGTGTTTTTTTTAATCAAGGTGGGGCTTCAGATTCTGCCGCTTGACGGGAACCCCTATAGGAACAATGACCTGGTCTGCCACCAAACAGGCGTGTCAGCAATGGCCTGCTCCTATGACGGTCAATTTGTGTTTACAGCCGGGGGAGCTGACTGCACTGTGCTGGCCTGGGAGATTAACTTAAAGTAAGGGTTTGTGTGACACACCCAATTACTGATTTAAAAGCACAACCAAACCCAAAATATAAATGGAAATATCAGGCAAATTATGGTTTGCCTGATAATTCCAAATGCCTTTGACTCAGTTTGCCAATTCTGAACACACCTCAGGTAATAGTGTTGGAAATTGATTCTGAATCATCCAAATCCTACCAATTATCTGATAACATACGCGTCTGTCAAAAAATAAATGTTGCGATCAAACACAGACTATTACATTACATTACAAGTCAGACAGTACATGTACAAATCACTTGGGGTTCTGGGAGCACTATAATGACGTGTACCTTTAATGGTAATGCTTTCCTGGCCTACACACAATACAATCAAGGGGTGTCTCTCATTAATATTAACGTTAACATTTGGAATGTATGATGCACCAGAGTACACTCGTAGCCCAGCAAGGACCTATTTTCATCCCATAGAAGTTTGTCAATATTATCACCAGTATTGATGTGTCTCATCACAGTTCAGTACTATTATTTAGTTTACAGCTAAAAAAAATTATTCTAGGGTGCAATTACTCTTTAAACGTAAAGGCATAATAAGCGATTGTAAGCTAATACACTTTTTGTCAAATTCACCAAATATCTCTTCGTGGTCCAATATCTTACCGTTCTCTGTGCGTGCTGAAAAAACAATCCAGTACATCTACACAGCACTGGCTCCTTAAATAAGAGCACAAACAAAGTGGTGCAGACCGCACACAACAACAATATCCTAGACTTCGCAATGCGTTTCCAATATGTGGAGCGGAGCCTCTGAGGGAGCACCATAGGTTTCTTTGTTTTGCTCGAGATCAAATGTCAACACGGTTTCTCCAGAATGACTGACTATACCTTTAATAGTACATGATGCTTCCTTGACCTACACACAGTGCACTAGAAGCTAATGCAATACGGGGCGGAATGGACTTGATTCCCTTCTACACTCTTCTACAGGGCGGGAGAACAGGGGCATTGTACAGGGTGAGTAATTCATCTTGAGCCTACGTGAGTCTATGTTAAGTTCCCTGTCTTTAGAACACTTTGATTGCGTCCACTTCTGCCTTCAGGAAATGGAGGACTTCTTCTATTACTGTCAGCTGCATCATCAAGGCCTTGATGCCATGGAGAAGCGACAGGTCAGCGACACAATACCGCTGGTAGAGATCCCTTTCATGGTGCGCGCATTGGGCTTCTTCCCTACAGAGCAAGAGGTACAATATACATAAAAAAGGTTTTCCTATATACTGTACCTATATAGTATATCCTTTATATACAATTACTACATTATTTGTTTTTGTCACTAGCTGGAAGACATGCATAATGAGGTCAAGTTCAGCAAATATGTTGAAACTGGGAAATACGTGACCGACATAGACTTTGAGGATTTTATCAAGTTTTACATCAATCACCGGCCAGCCCACGCCACGGATGACCTCTCTCAGTGCTTTGAAGCCCTGGGAGAGGAGAATGAGATGGGAGAACATGTGCTGAGAAGGCAGGAGCTGCTACACCTTCTACAGACTAGAGGTGCACGATAATAAGTCACTGGTTCCGATAGTGAGGTGAACACGTTCATCGGACCCTGCTGGGGAGGGAAACTGTAGTTTTACAGGAATTATACTGTTTGTTTTTTGTTGTTTTTTTTTACCTTTATTTTAGCAGGGAAAACACTCAGACCTGTATCTCTTTTTAGGCTGTTTCCTGTGTAAACATGTTGACATGTACAGTTAAACAGAACAAGAAAAACAACAATATATCTAGCTTAAAAGTTCTAAGAATAAAATAACATACAAACCCATAACTACACTTACATTACAAACAACAATCACAAACAACATCACGCATATTATTTTACAGGTATAAAGATTGACGCATGAAATCACAACACGTTTTCTTGGACAACCCTGTGGCTGGGCCCACATGGATGTGACATGACATATAATGCATTTTAACTTGTAGCCGTACTAATTAAACATAATCGACAGGGGAAATCATGACTGAGGAGGAGTTGGCAGAGTGTTTCGGTACACTCCTAGTCTTCGATCATCAAGAAGAAACATCTGGACATGAAGCCAGTGAATGCAAAGGTACATAACAAGTACAGATTGGGTTTTTGTTTGTTTCTCCACATGGATCATACAAAATCAGTTATTATAAAAATAGCTACTGCTGAAGCCGTTTCATTATGAGATATCTTGGCCAGGATATTTCCATATACATAATACTTGAATTAGTATTTTGCTTCCAATGGCCAAGAGTTACACACTTTAAAGTTGTTGTTATTGTTTATCATTATGTGTGTGTGTGTGTGTGTTTGTACGTACGTGCGTCCGTGCGTGCAGATTCAGAGTATTCCCCAGAGTATTCCCCAGAGTATGCTGACATTCCAGAGGAAATATCTGCGGAGACATTTAAAACTTCAATTCTGGGCTTTCCATCATATACAGCAGAGAATGAAAAGTCACCCACTCCAGAATGAAAGTACACTGATGTTGTGTCAAGTGGTGCCATGGGATGCATCTGCGATTTAAAATAAAATAAGCATGAGCTAGAAGGCATAACCAATGCTGTGTGATATAAACTGTGTATATAACATTTACCATCTCAGATTAATAAAACATAATATTATTGTGTTAATGCATCAAATTAATTATTTCTAGTTTATTGTGTTAAACTTGGGAAGCATAAACATCGATTTGAATTATTTTCCTTATGTAATAAACGTTTGTTTTATATTAAATAACAATATAATATATACGCATGGCAAATTAAATATATTGCTATGATTTGCTAGTACTTTAGACTTTTATTAAACTTTAAATTAATCTGTGTGGTGTAGGATATATTCTATGTATTTTGACGAGTGGGCGTAGCTATTGCTCTGACCAATCAGAAACTATCCTAAACGCAGGAACTTCCTGCTCTGCTGGGAGACTGCAGCGATATTGTGATCGCTTTTGTCAGCTGGTCTACCTATAGTATAGTGTTAACTATCCAACAGAAAAACAATTCGGAAAGGTTTATAAGTTTTAAACATATATTTTTAAATGATATAACTGGGTGACCGAGTCGATGGGGTAGATAAGGAACCAAAGTTTGTCACGATAGTTGGTCATGTATATTTACAAGCACTTCTGCAAGCGATATGAAAAGAATATTTGCATTGCTTAACGTTAGCTAGCTGGTAGGCTAGCTTGTTAGCCATTTGTCTGAGAGTGACATGGCCACTCAAGATCAACTACAGAAATACCGACGACCACCGGAGTATATTAAACAGGATGATGACTCCGATTCGGAGGAGCCCCACTTCGGATTGAAGAAGTCTGATGGACGGGAATCTCAAATAATCCACAGCGGACACTTTATGGTCTCCTCGCCCCACATCGAGCACCCCCCTAAAAAAGGATATGACTTCGATACTGTCAATAAACAAACTTGTCAGACATATCATTTTGGGAAGACAAGCACATCACACCTCTCCATAGACGCATCTCTAACAAAACTTTTCGAGTGCATGACACTTGCCTACAGGTAAATTGCTGATCTTGTCATGAATCCAAATTGGATGTTGTTTGTCTAGTACTTGTGGTAAATGTTACACAGATTCCTACACCGGTTTTAATAATGTGTCAGATGTTGCTGGAATGTGTTTTGTGACCCGATCTACTACTTTTAAAAACAATTAAGCGACCTTCCTAGTTGTACGCCCGAAGTAGTCACGAGTCTACATATAGTCCCAATTTAAAACGGGTGGCTCTGGTGTAACATATGGGGTGTAAATGTAACCCGAACCATATATTGTTCGGTGGGTGTAACAAACCCCTATGTCACTGTGAGACAAGACATGACATTAATGCCCGCGTAGTTTATTTGAGGTGCATTTTATCTCGGTGTAGCCTCATCGCATTATCATCATATTTAAAACCACAATTGATGTATTTTAAATAGAAAAATATATGAATTAATGCCAAAAAGGACCTGGATCAATCGGTAACCATGGTGGAAATTCAAGCAGTGTATAACATGAAATATGCTACAAATAGGCATACTACTACAGCAGACACATCACTAGGTAAAATACACATGACACACTATCAGCTGGCTAAATATACAGGAATGACCTGTGATATAAAATAGCATTGGTTGAACTGAAGTATAATACTTGTCAAATACTGATTGCATGGTTACTGTAGTGTAACACTACAATAAAGCATATTAAGTATAATAATTGCAACAGTATATTATCATATATAAGTGCATAATACAGCTATAATGTACAGTACACTGTAATAACAGTAATCAGAAGTATATGTAGGATGGCTGTAAATTGCCAATAATCTTGTCCCGTGAATAAAATAGTATTCACACACATGTGGAGAGCTCTGTGAGTGAGAGTCTGCATAGTATACAGTGTCTTTGTGTGTGATTGTAGGCAGTGTATGGCCTGTGTGTGTGTGTGTGTGTGTTAGGATGTCTTGGTGTCGTTTGTTGAATATTGGCGGAGGTAATGCCCTCTTCCTTTTTATTTTAGCGGTAAACTAGTTTCTCCCAAATGGAAGAACTTCAAAGGTCTGAAACTGCTGTGGAGAGATAAGATCCGCCTCAACAACGCCATCTGGAGAGCCTGGTACATGCAGTGTAAGAGCTGAAGCCAAGCTGGGTAGTCTCTGCGTGTGGGCTCGCCACATTATTGTTATCTTGGTGATCCCACCACTTCATGTTCAGATGTGATATGACTCTATTACCTCAGCTGAGTGTCATTTGTTTTGAAAATATATAAATTATATTGCCAGATGTGGAAAAAAGGGACAATCCCGTGTGTCACTTTGTTACCCCGCTGGATGGGTCCGTGGACTCAGAAGTGCATCGGCCGGCGGAGGTAAGGGTCTGATACAATGATTGAAACTTGGCGAAAACAACCCATCTGATTCTCGCTGATTCACCGCATTCCTCTCTCGTCGTCTTTTCACAGGCTGTGGCGTTCGAGGGGAAGTACTGGAAAAGGAGAATTGAAATTGTCATTAGAGAGTATCACAAATGGAGAACATACTTCAAAAAGAGGGTATATTACATTAAGTTATTTTTATATGCATATGCATAAATTAACACCCTCTTGGTTGAATTCTTGAAATCTGCACCTGTGTAACCCTCAATAACACTTCAGTTACAGAAGCACAAGGATGATGATCTCTCAAGCCTGCTCAAGGTAGTCTGTTATGTTATGACATACAATACATTTTAAGATAAACACATTTGAAATAGTATGGTGTTTATGGTACATGGTGGTATTCCAACATTCAAATTAGGCAAATTTAGGATTTAACTAATCAATGTTAATTCCTCTATTCTCACACTCTCCTGTAGCGAATGTTAACAAAAAGGGTCAATACCAACAAACAAGTTTTTTTTATGTTGTCTCGTTTTATGTTGGGGCTAAGAACGTTCTAAAATGCCTCTAGCCCCCGGCTAACTGCAGTGTGAAATGCCCTATATATATTTAACACTACCATTTCAACAGCTATTACCTTGTTTGAGTAATGTGTGTGGATGGATATTCTAACTGTATATCTTGCTGTAAGTAACAAAATAGGCACATATTATAGTGCCATTATAAAATGTTTGTTAACTAACCCCAGGTTAACACTGCATGTCGTTGACCCTAGTGTTTCTTGCACCTTGACCACTTTTAAAGGGGCCGGAAGAGCAGTTTTCCTTGTTTGGGGAAGTTTCTCCAGACATGCTGCGTGTGTCCTTTTACCAGGACGAGGAGCTGGCTGCGCGGCGCGTGGCTCGCTGTTCCTACGACTCCCCTGTCCCCATGGAGATGGATACACTCTTTGACATGGACGTGCTGATGTCCGAGTTCTCTGACACGCTGTTCTCCACCTTGGCGTCCCACCAGCCTATTCCCTGGCCCAACCCCAGAGAGATTGGTGAGAGCGTTGGCATCACATTGTGTGTTGGTCTGTCATATGTTGTTGTCATTTTATCACACTTTTCTCCTTTTGCCAAAAGCTCATCATTTGCAATTTATTAACAAGGCAAATGTAGCAAAACATTGCTGTCAGCAATCACACAAAGCTTATAACATGGTGATGCTATTCAGATGTTGTTGATACGCATCCAAGTCAATGTCCAGACCCTTTCAGAGGAGAATTCCTTATGACTTCGACAGTACCACACCATTTCATTGGAAGGTTGGGAATGTGTCTGGGAGGGTCAAATGGATGCTAGATATGTTTTTGGACAGTCAGTGGTGGTACACGGGCTGGCTAATCTTAGGTTGAAGATGAATGGTTATTTGACGGGGGTCTAGTTGAGAGGTAAACCCGAGTACAGATTTTGGCACGCAATGAACGAGTACAAAAATTGCTTACATTTTCAAATTGCAACTTGGACAGAATATAGAGTACATGACAATACTGGGGAAAATACTACTGTTTTTATGTAATTACTGTTTGGTTAAATCCTGTGTGATAATACACAAAGAACATATCAGCTTGTTTTAAACCAGAGGTCTTCAACCAGTGTGTTCCACCTGTACCTTTCACAGCGCACGCGGGAAATGCAGACATGATTCAACCTGGCCTCATGCCCTTACAGCCGAACTTGGACTTCATGGGGTCCTTTGAACCTCTACAAGGTAGCAAGCAGTCACAACAACCCATAGCTAGAGTGGTATTACACAAACACACGCACGTACACACGCACTAATAGCGCACTCTTTTACAAGAATTGATTGATCCCGAGCCCCGCCCCCTTTTCGCCCTGTCCTGCGATAAAAGTTGAGCAAGTTTAGAATCGGACAGAAACTCCGTCAACTGACTGTTTTTGTGTTATAGCCTACCCAGAGCCATGAAAAGAGAGAGTCTCGCCAACCGAAGTTTGTCAGGAGATGCAAAACAGTTCCAGGAGGTGCTTGGTGGGCAATTTTAATCGATAAATACAGAACATTTTGGTAATTACTAGTCGATAAATGCATCAATTTAGATTTACAATATAATTTGAGTGACTTTGAGTATTTGCGGCTATCTTCCGGCTCCACGATCCGCCGTTGCTGTGAAAACAATAATCCATTGGAGTGAACAGAGTTGATGCAACTCTCTCTTTACACGGCTATGCTGTTTTGTCCATCCTAGTTACAGTAAGTAACTAAGGGGGGCGGAGTTTGAAGCCCTGCCCCTTTCACCTGTCCAACCTAGTTACTGTAACTAGGTTGGACAAAACAGAATATTAGGCAGGAAAACAGACGGTTGAAGGAGATTCTGTCAGATAAACTATTATTGTTATTGGAGAACATGGGGCGTGGCTTGGGATCGGTCAGTTGAGCACAGTGTTATGTTCTAGTAACTCCCACTACTACTTCTACGTAGTGTTTCACTAACCCACGGTTAACATAGAGGTTCTTCTTCCAGACTTATTTCACAGCCTCCGTCAGCCAGCCTTACCCTTTGTCTCCCCCACTGCATCACCCGTCACCCCTCTGCCCAGCAGCAACTCTCAATCCCAGGTAACGAGAGCGTGCATCCCTGGCATGACACTCTGTTTGTCTGGAAAGGCGTCCGGAAAATGTCTATTACATTCATCTACTATCATGACACGTATAGTTAGAAATTAGCTAAATTGTAAAACAAAGTATAGGGAACATAGTGTCTTTTGTGGGTGTACAGTATACCTTTGCTTGGTTTTAGTATTTAAACCCTCCCCTCTATTTGTGGGAGGGTATTTACATGGTATGTGGTATGAATATATGCTTACAACCTCAGCGGAAATGGTGATTCCCCTTTAGTTGTCAAAACATTCCATGTTTAAAAATAAATATATGCTGTGTAGTATGGATTCAAATGGAAGAAAACAACACCTTCAAGACTTGGTAGACCTTTTTTTAATCCTTGTATACAGCTCAGAAAGTCGGAAAACTGTGTGTCTGCACCATAGCACACATACTGAAAACAAAAGTCTTGCGTTTGAGAGCTAAGTATTTCCTTGTTGTTTTCCCCAATTAAAGGCAGGGTCAGTCATTCTTGCTAACTTGGAGCTGAAATCAAAACGGTATCGCTCCGCGCACCTCCGCGGCGGCTCCTCACACGTCGAAATGCATTGTGAAGCAAAGCGTAGCCCTACCCCTTTTTGTTCCTGATGTTTATGCTCCTATTTACGGAGCCAGGGCTGTGTAGAAGTATCACGTTCTTTTTTCAACACGCACAGAGAACGAAAAGCTAGCAAAATGCGAGGGGATATTTGTTGAATATTAAAAAAAGTGCATTAGTTTACATTTAGCTTTCAATAGCTGACTTTTATCTTTAAGACCCAATCTAATCAATTATATTTTCTTTGCCATAACTCTTAATTCACTAAAGTAGTAGTAGTAGTTGTGATTTGCTTGAAAATGAAAATGAAAGGAGAATCTACTTAGAGATGTATAGTGTTAAGTAGTTTATCTCACTGCTGTTATAAATATAGTTTTAGGAGGTAAATAGCTGAAGGCATATAAAAACTGGGTTGACAACCAGGAACCTTACTTGTGAAGCCTTTAATAGTTTTAGCCTGTCAAAAAAGGCAGCAGCTGTAGCCAATTCATTTGTTGATTTAACATTGTCTTCCTCTCCCAATGTCCGCCAGGCACATTTACTGTCTTCCATGCACCTCTCTGGCGACCACACGTCTCCACCCGGGCCCCTGGCCATCCCCTCCCTCATGGCCTGTCCACCCGGTGAGACAGTGGAGGGCGACCCGGCCTACGCCCAGAGCTACCTGGCCCTCTACCCAGCCCAGGTGTCCCCAGGCGCCCAGGGCCTCGGGGACGTGGCTCCGGGTCAAGGCCTCGACAGCACAGCGGTACTGGACTGTAGCGGGGGCGGGGTTCCCTCTGCCGCCGCTCCCACCTCCGCGTCCGCCACGGCGGGGCTTGACTACTGCTCCCTGCCCCCACCGGCGCCCCGCCTGCCCCTGCCGCCGTCGCCCCAGAACCCTCCGCAGCTCCAGTCGTTTGCATTGCCCCGACCTGTGCAGCCCTCCGGGGGCAGCAAGAGCCGCCACGTGCAGAGGATAGTTCCTGCCCCTCCCCTCGCCCCCTCTCAGCTCATCTTTACAGGTCAGTGACTTCACGGGTTTCCCACTGGGGTTGGCGGAGAGAATGTCATTTATCAGAGGTTCCAGCGGACGGCAGTTCGGCATTTTATTTTTGGAATGCGTGGTGGGGGGGGAAGGCGGGGGGTTTCACCCTTGCTGCAGACAAGAACAACCCAGTGTTCTATGCAAGTCAACAGGAAGGTACACAGGTTTCGCCATAATGCTGTGCATTCATTCTCTCTGGGGGCGTTAATAATGGGTATTATGAGTACCGTATATTTTACATTCATTCCCAAGTACCTATGATCAATCTGAGGCCACAACGGGATTCCTGCAGTGAACTGTTTTGTTTCAGGCCATGCATGGTAGATGCATCAACCTCCACAGCAGAATGCCATTGGTGACACGCCCACTAAAGAGACGCGTTCCATGTTTGATTCCGTTGCATTACAGTGCTTACATATTGTTATTATTCTAAAATATTTGGTGTCAAGTTGTCAAGTGTGGCATTTTCTGTTTAGAATTAATATTGTCTAATCTGATCTGGCGTTTAGTATTGTTTTTCTTCATGCTTATCCTTGACAAATGTAGGTCAGAGGTCAAGAGCTACCATAGAACTGTAATTTCATGCTAGCACCACAAGATGGCACACAATTAGCTTTTTTTATTCATTTTTTTATTAATTTATTACGGGCTGCCGCAATGTTGCCACAGAGACAATACTCCTTCACAACAACAATGACCTATCCAAATAGAATATTGATTTTGCTGTATTGCAAACCCACATGCTGGATATTCCAATTAGCCTAAATGCCAGTTCGAGGGATAAAGAAACCCTGTCTCCATGTAATGGATTTAATATTTTTACCTTAAATTGTAGTATGTATCATGGTCTATCTGGTAGTTGTAGTATTTATCATGTACTATCCTGTAAAAAACATCTAATATCAATATTTATTTTTTTTATTGTTGTTAATTTTACCATTCTATCCTTAGTATATTTTATTTATTTATTAAATTGTAAAGCAATTTGCGCTGCAACCGTTGTATGAAATGTGCTATTTGAATACAGTTTATTATTATTATTATTATTATTATTACTTGATATCGCTTCTTTAATTTCTCAGGGCCTTTCTCTGGTGCTCCCAGTGCAGTGATCGTTGCACCAGCACCGCTGAACTCAGATGTTGTGTCCAGCCCGGGTCTGGTCCTCGCTGCTTCTCCCAGTATTGGGGCGGTATGCCATCAGCTCCGTGCTTATTATTATTATTATTATTATTATTATTATTATTAATAATATGAATATTATTATTAATATTATTAATATAATAATAATAATAATAATTATTATTATTATTATTATTATTATAAATATTATTATCATTATTATTATTATTATTATTATCAGCCTAACACATTTGCGAGAGTTGGCATTGTCGGCACACACAGCATTTGGAACATGCTTTAATCCAAAGCGACTTGCATGTGGTACATTTGTCATTAGTTGGACAGGTCACACACCAGCAATTTTAAGCAAATAATATTCTGTTAGAATAATAACAACACCTTGTCATTATGACTACTACCATGTCAATATCAATAGAAGCAAAATAGGTATTGGCCTAAGAAATGTAAAGTTTTTGGCCCTTCACACAGTGAGTCACTGTAATGACACCGTTTGCATCTGGTCTGTCACAGTCTTCAGGATTTCACCTCTTGCCCCAGAAGTCGCCACAGCTGATTGTTCCTAAAAAAGAGACATACTCCTCTAGCCGCAAAGCACAGAAGCCCTCCGCTAGTTCAGGTGAAGCATCATTTATTTTCTCTGTTCAAAGCTCTGAACGGTTAACCTGACATGCCAGATGGATTGTTGTCACAAGTCCATCTGTGGAGACGTACATTGAAGCTGTTTGTGAAGGGCAGGTGCTGTCAAAAAGTGATGAAAAGTTGATTGGATGAACCATCTGGTCGTTTTTGCTGTCGGCACACCTTAACCACGCCCGTATAGCTATAAACACGACGATGATTGGAAAGTTCAAATGCTACTTGGACACATTGAAAATGATTGCGAGGCTTTCCAGACTGATTCTCATGGCAAAATTAAACTGGTCGTGAGACCAGTTTAATTTTGAGAGAAAGGTTACTGCCCACTGTTCTCAAAATGCGGGATATATTTATTAATCCCATATAGGGAGAAATTATTTGCTTATACTGAATGTTCTGTATCTTTCCATACCGTGCTTGCTACGCATTCCATTTTCGGTGTTCTCTTGTTTTCAGCTCAGAGGCGACAGGGGTCAGGTCAGGAGTCGTCATGCGGTTCAGATCAAGTGCCTAGTCCCCAGTCTCCCCTCAGTAGCAGCACAGGCCTCGTGAAGAATGATGCCGGCCAGGTGTGTGTGTGTGTGTGTGTGTGTGTGTGTGTGAGTGTGTGTGTGTGTGTGTGTGTGTGTGTGTGTGTGTGTGTGTG
>JAOEGT010044251.1:0-21499 GCA_025447795.1 Speoplatyrhinus poulsoni
ACAAGACCCCGAGGTACTTAAACTCCTTCACTTGGGGTAAGGACTCATTCCCCACCTGGAGTAGGCACTCCATTGGTTTCCGGCAACGCAGTACATATCATCAAAACTGATTTCTTATACCTTGATGACATTTGTTGATTTTTTAAAGTTTTTAACTAAATATATTACAGGTAGCACCTTTAACCATAAGTATACTCTAAATTGATTTTATATTACACTGACACATTCACACTTTGTTTGTAAATATATTTTTAAATAAAACACATAGAGCAAATCTATTCACATGCTATTGTTCAACTAGTTGAAAAGAGTCAATTACGTAACTTATTTTTATCAATTCGTTCTGTTAAATGGACACTGCCTTTATAAAGTGTAGAAGACAACTTCTAAGGGACTGTCAACAAATTACTATGATGTATGGCAGAACGCTGGCAGCAAAGGAACCGTAAAAAATGTGCCAATTTAAAACAAATCTAAATAACAGAGCAAACAAAATTAATTGTGAAAGCACTGTGAAAATTGAAATCGGCAAAAAATCTGAACCGGCAAATTAGGCTTTAAGAAAACCGGTAATCGAATTGGCCAGGAAAATATGCAATCTGTGCATCCCTAATAGGCTGTTCTTAGTGAGGGGAAGGGGCTGAACTGTAAAATTCTACTCATATGAATATTTCAATTTCTTGTTTTGTGACACAGAGAAACAAATATATTATGTTTATACATTATTTAAACATGAGTAATAACATATTGACTTGTGTTTTGAACAGTTACATCCAGAGGAAAGATTACGCATGATATATTTGTAATGGATTAGGGCATGATACTGTATATTTGTATTGGATTAGGGCATGATATATTTGTGTTGGATTAGGTGTGGAGAGCTATGTCCTGTGGATAACAGCGTTGCTTACACGACCGGCTCAGGTGCAAAATGAATGTAAAAGATATACAGAGTCTACACAGCAAAATTACATGGTAATGAGATGTTATTGTATCGTTAGTGTATTATGTGTGCAACTTAACTACCTGTACAAGTTGACATCTTAAGATCTCGTTGCTATGGTACGGTGTGTCTTATTCAAATATTTAGTACATTTGACTCCATAGTCTTTGTAAATTCCATTTAAAACGCCAGAAAAGAAAGTAAATGGACTGCATTTATATAGCGCTTTATGTTATTTGCCTCACATTCACCCATTCACACACACATGGCGATGTCAGCCATGCAAGGAGACACCTGTCAACCGGAAGCAGTTAGGGTTAGGTGTCTTGCTCAAGGACACCTTGACACTTGGCGAGGAGTTAACGGGGTTCAAACCAGTGAGTTCTTGATCAACTATATCCCTTGCTCTACCACTGCCACTTGCCGCCCACTTCCCGAAAGTCTTTTTAGTCTTTCTGTATTTTATCCTGTTGAATGTTTATAACCAGGTGCTTCACATAACAGCTTGTGAGAACTCTTCCATTTGAAATATAGTGTGGCCGGAGTTACTGCGTAAACTGTAGCATTAGCTGCTTGCATTGGTTTGCTAGTAGCAGCGCTTCATTCATAGAACTGGAGTTCAGGTAACAATAGAATCAATGCTTTGAATAAATTATTCCCAGAATGCATTTCATTACCTTAACATGGTAGGCATTGAAATTATTGAATGGTATATTATTAAGCAAAATAATTTGATTTGTCATCGTTAAACTTAAGATATCATTAAGACTTATGTATTTGTAAAATAAAGTATTATTTTTGTGAAACCATGAGTGGGATCATATATCATATTAGTTGGTCGCGATGAAGCGGTGTTTAAATATTGAAAAACACATGGTTATTGCAATAAACAGATATGAGCTGGGATCACCGGGCCTCCAAGCAGCCCGGACCCTGGTGCGGCTGCACCGGTGACAGCTACGCCACTGCCTGTGGAGTGCATCGTATTAGGCAGGGAGTGTGGTTACTCCTATATATGCATGAATATGGAATTGCTTTTATTGCTTATAATATTTGAACTGTTGTATAGTGACATTTGTTTGTAATAATTTCATTATAATGTCATGCTTCCATACACCCAGCTTTAGTTTTATCCACCCACAAAGAGCAAGATGCTCTTTAATGTCCAACACTTCATGGACCTGTTTTATATGCAGAAAAAAATAAAGCTAATTCTTTAAACATTAAAATGTTATTTGGGATATCACATCTAATACATTAAAATATGAGAATATTTCATACTTGACAAATACATCGAATTGCTATGCATTTCTGTATGGATAAAAACAATGTTTCTCGTTTGAGCAGACTCTGTGATACATTTTGTGTTAAAATGGAAGGGATCTGCGAATGTATGTTGTATATGAGTGCCTGTAACTATAGTTAATTACTGTATACTATTATATGCTAGTATTTCAGCAGCAGCATTCGTTACCATTACCGTATGCCACTATTCAGGAATGGCACATTTGTGTATATTACAGTGGGAGGAGAGTTGTTAATGTGTATAACTGTATAACTGAATTCAGGCCAGCAGGGGACGCTAATAGCCTACTGCTAATTTGGTGGCAGGATAGGCCAATATCTTTACATTTATCTTTACAATAACTCATTGAGTTAAACCACAGTCAAATAAGCACCTAAAATACTATAGCCTACTTAAGCACATTTTAATGACAGAGAACAGAGAACTCATTAACATACCCTGCTTTAATTTAGCAGTGAACTATATATAAATCTACATTTAGCAGAAATGTGTTGCCTTCATGGGACCAAATCACCCTCGGAGAGACAACCTGGCGAGGAGACGAGATCAAGAAAGGCTCAAATGCACAGGTGAGGTGACTGGTAGTTTCCTTGGTGACCGCGCCATGGCACATATTTGAGATTCCTACTTCTTTTTCCTTCTATTGTCGAATTCCTCCGCGAAGTGACGCAGCAAGTCAGAGGAACTCCACCACACACTAGGTCTGGTGTGGTTTACAAACTCGCAGCAGTACAAATAAGCATTGGCTGTCCACTTTATACTGTCTCCTCTGCCCACCTTATGTGTGAATTCATAGAATTCCTCTGGCTGTGTGTGTGTGTGTGTGTGCGTGTGCATGTGCGTGTGTTAGAAAAGAGAGACTTCGGAAAGAACCACACCTGTCTAGTCCTTGAGTCAAACTGAGGTTAAGTGCTGCCATATTTTAGGAGTAAGCCTACATTATTTATCTACAGATATTTTTCATAGCTATAATTTGGGCTTTGAAACTGTAGGTTTTGTGTGAAACCTGACAGGCTTATGCGCCAAAGCCCTGCATACATTTAACTACAAAATAGCATATGCACGCCACATATTTCAAAATAATTTAAATGTACTTCTGTATTTGGCGTGCACAGAGAATGTGATCAGCCCCTTGAAAATAAAAGACATCTGATTCTGAGTTTTCACTTTTCCTCTGGGGCCTCTCCAGCAATAGTATACTACAACAGCATAGCTCTCTGTTTCCAGATCTCAACAGCCAACTAAATACAGGGGTCCCCCACTGTCCAATCACCTCAGTTTCCAAACTGCTGGTAATTTAGATATCAAATATCAAGAACTGAAAACAGAACACATTAAATAAACCTATGTAGACATGATGATTTATGAGACTAAGAATATTTCCCTCCATAGGGCAGCAGAATAAATAGTGATTAAGTGCATTTCTAAAATGTTGTCCGTTATATTATTTTCGGTGTGGGGTGTGAAATATACTAATTTTGATTCAGAATGGCAAACATTTAGGGCCAGTTTCAAAGACATCGATAAAGCTTAGTCCTCGAATAAAAGCTTTTTCAATGGAGAACTTCATTGAATTAATTTAGTTTTAAGATTATCCATGAAACATTTTAAACATATCTTTTTAAATTACAAATGGTATCATGTATAGAGTTCACCAAATGTTTAATATTGACCATTAATCTTGAAACAAATAATTTACAGTCCTCTATTTCAATATTTCAATACATAGCAATAGATACATACATACACATGGAAATCAATCAATGCGATAAAATGTTGATGCAGTTGTTACAAAAACATCAAAATGATAGACAAACATTAAGAAATGTACTCTGCTCATTCCTTGTCATGTTAGCTATTGCAAACTACAATATAAATACAAAACAAGTGGTTCATAAGTGTTACTCAAACCAATACTACCTTATACACAGGATCGATTAAGTCAGCAACAGTCCCCAGTAAACATTCCTCATAAATTGGCTTGACCTTTAAGACACTTTAAATGTTTCATATACTAATAGTATGCATGCTATTGTTTGAAGGTAAAACATAATCACACTGCCCCAACATAATGCTCTTTACATCGCAACACCTTTTAAGAAACTATATGTTAAAATGTTTGTCTAAATTGATATTTTGGACTTCTTTGGCTTTCACTATACTTACAAACTCACAACCCTGAAACTCATACAGAAACAAAAACCTGTGCTCTATGACTAACGGCGATAATTCTAAAAAATGCCTTTGATGCTGGCAGGAATAAGTTAGTGGTAAAGACAGTAGGAGAATGAGCTCATCTTAGTGAAAATAATCACCCTCCAATTCACCTGACACACCCTTATATCCATATCTCAGGTAGAGGAAGCACAGGGCACCATTCACACTTCCCAGATTCCCCGTGTCGGAAAGAATACAGACATGAATTCTCTCTCCGGTATTTCAATTTAAGAGCTCCAACAGGCCTCAAATCAAGCAGAAAAATAACTATACAGAAAAATAAGAAAAAGACAAAAAAAGATAGACCCTAGACTTAATTTGCGTCCAAAATTTGCCCTTGTGGTTAAAACCAATGTTACAGTTAGAATCACCCTCCACATCATAGTAGTCAGTCGTTTGCACTAATCTCTACCCCTCCCCCTACCATGTACACAGGACCACAGTGAAAATTAGAGATTCTGCCAACGCTAAACACAATCTAGGAATCTACCTTTAAAGGGAGTGAGCTGAAAGATGGTTAGGTGTTGAGTACAGTAAAGCATTTGTGCGGTTTAGGAGAAGCCGAGGAGCGTTTTGGTAGGTGTCCCTGTAGGTAACTAGCTGTTTTCGGTGGTTATTCACTCCACTCTGCATATGATGGCTGAATAGATGTTTGGTCGTGGCCAGGAAACATCTGCAGAGAAGACGCTCAAACTACGTAGTTGGTGTCTGTCGTCCGTCCGCCATCTTTGGACTCCTTTGTGGCCTTTGCAGAGAAAACATGGGGCTTGTATTTGACAACCGCCAGTCGCTGGCCATTGGGGACACTCCCTCTGTGCCCTGGGTGTGATAAGAAGGAGTGGAGGAATTTTAAGTCTTAGCATTAAGGCTGTAACAAAAGAAAATATGTGACTGGCAAAGCAAGCAGTAAGTAAATAAGTGCGCAAACTGTTTTCCTGCTTCCTAAGCTATAGCGGCCTGTTGTTCCTTAACATGCGGCCTAATGTTTTCATTGTAAAACTACAAAGGCAGCGAGCACGGAGAAGAGAGGACCAGACAGGGTGTTGCCCAGGCAGGCGTGACTATATTCGTGCCACTCCGGGGTGGAACCAGGAGTTGGGGTGTATCGTTACAGTGTATTATGTGTGCAACTTTTTTAAACTGTATACAGTGTGTGTGGGGGATGAGTCACCTCAACAAACAAACACCTTCGGAAAACACTGCTACACATGCACAACAACCGCCAAAGCCATCCTGCTGTACATATGAACATCTGGAGATGTATAATAATGTAATGTACAGTAGCTGGAGGCTACTGGTACATGGTACAGTTGAGAAACTGAATAAAGTGATGTTTACTGGCATACACTATAAATTCAAGATGGTTTCAATTTACATTGTGGCTAAATTGTTTTGAACTTAAAGTGTATATGTATTTACAAATACATATGGTCAACACTTGTGGAACACAAAAGTACCTCACAAAAGTGTACATTTTGGAACACTAGCTCGATCTAGTTGTAAATGCTTGGTAGAGCTACAGTGATTCTGGATGGGAGGGGTTTCGTGAAGGATGGTGAGCTTTACGTAGACTTGTCACTCACTCTTACTGCAGTGACGTCCATTCCAGCCAGCCTTGCACTGGCACTTATTGGGCTCGACGCAGGTTCCATGTGACCCACAGCTGGGTTCACAGGCAGCTGTCAACACACACGCGCACGCACACACAAACACACACACACACACAAACTGTTAAGCAAGCTAAGTAAATGGCTTAGTATATAATTTATATCATGGCATGCTGTTGTAATATGAACTATGGATTCTCAATAATTTCCCATTTCTATTCAATAGGACCGTCGTACCTTTAGAGCACAGATCTCCATGGAAACCTTTGCTGCATTTACACTTGTTGGTCCCAATGCATTTCCCTCCATTTCTACATGGCTGGCGACATTTAGCTGGAATGGTAAATGTTACATTCTAAGAGAGGCAGGATTTCTTTAAAATATTAATCTTGTTTGTATATTTTTCTCATATTACAAAACCTTTTCTCTCTTCCGTGATCCACATGGCTTGCGGTACATGTGATATGTTCCTTTAAGGACTTTAAGTTTTTTTTTTATGTCCATTATAACTGAAAATTACATTTAACAGAGACAGTGATGGAGGTTGCACTGCCACACGGCTTGGTGGGTGTGTTCTAGAATGAAGCCACACTTTGAATGCAGCCAGGAGCAAAGTGATGAGATGTCAGCAAGGCATCTCTCTCTCTATCCACTTCCTGGTCACAGTGTCAAGTTAGTAATTCCACCTCACCATCCCCTGGGGGCCTTCTGACTCTGACTCCTTCTAGAAGACTCAGAGAATAACAGTGGACGTGTAAAAAGGACACTCAACACCTCTCAAACGGAGCCCAGGCCCGAGCGGATCGGTCCAAGAGATTTTGTTCCACCTGCTTATTTGATCAACACCTATTGCATTGCAACAGTTTATTTGTTCTCTGGTGAATTATTGAAATTTATATCCGTGGAAAGACTTGGCATAAGGGACTAGCCATAAAAAAAGAGAAAGGCAACTTATAAGATTCTTATAAGATTACTTTTTAAAGGCGTCTTTCTCTGAGTCACTTAGAACTTCAAAAGTTGTTTTGTGATACGTGTGATACTGTGAATTTCTTTCATATTGTGTGTATTCAATTCTCAGATGTGGGAAGTTTCATTGTGCCTCCCTTTGAACCAAGGAATGAATCACAGCTGAAAGGCCTCCCTCCTTCATGGTTTCTCTGGGTTGCGGCATATTATGGCCCACCAAGATTGTTATATTTAGGGTCCTCAACACAATGAACCAATCAGCATACATTCTCAAGGATGCAAGCCGTACAAGTTGGCTGCATTGTCACAACCACACAGCTAGCTGGCCCTATAATTAATGTTAAGCATAAACCCCACATTGGGGAACTAAGAAACACGTGTATAATGTTTTGGCAAGCGTTGAGTTGAGTTGGCTTATGGTAGTCGGTTTCCTCTTGGGCATTCGCTGTTTCCTCTGAGGTAAACATCATTAGTTTGCCGTTTAAAGGCTCCGCCCTGTTGCCATGGGTGTCACAACACATTTTATGGTTTATTTGTGATCTTGGAGAAAGTGACGTCATTGTTACAGTTGAGTGACAAACCCGAGGAGTAAACAGAAACGTAAAGATACAGTCATTGGCATTTCTAAATTGCCATAAAATTGACCATATGCAAAGTGTGGTCAGGTTTGAATATGAGAGCTGGAAGCCAGACAAGCTCCATGTTCACTGATAACCAATAATATAAATAATAAATAATAATGATAGAAGCATTTGTAATCCTGCCTTGATCCATTTTTTAACTTACATTTGGGGAATGAGAGAAATTTGGGTTAGATACAGAATAAGACATTACCAATTACGATTAATTACGATTAATTACAGATCAGACTTAATCTTTATGGTCCAAAATTACTGTATGTGTATTTGTAGATAGCTTTCACCAAAATTATTTTTGTTATGTTTACAGGAAAAGCACAGCTGTTACCATTAAAATATGTTTCTCAAAGTAAAGTTTTGACACAGGTACATTTATTAAACTGGCATTGAAATAAACATTGAATCCCTTTCCTCAGCTAAACCACATTCTAACTGCATAATGTACAGACATTATTTATAACAATATACACCTATACCCACGTGGCAATAAACAGCTGATATCAGTGTGCAAATATTTTAGAATGGGCTCTGTTACAGATTTGAAAGGTTAAACAACACAAGGAGACAAATATACTTTTTAAGAAAGCGGAGTGATTCAAAAACAAACTGCCACTCACTGAGTTCACAGCGGGTTCCCTCGTAGCCTGGAGAACAGATACACTTCCCTGGATGGAAGCATGTTCCACCGTTTAGGCAGGTTGAGCTGCAGTTGGCTACGAAGAAAACACCCATCACTCCATAAACCATCCAACGGAAATATGTGAATTTGAATTGATGCATCACATTGTACATTTATAGTTCTATAGATATATTGTTAATTATAAGATCATAGAGTTGGCACACATACATTAAACAGAAAAACCAGACTGTATTCCTATATTCCTAAGGGCTGAGACCGTACCTCTTCCGCAGCTGTCACCATAGTAACCAGGTGGGCAGATACAAACACCTGGGCTCGTGCACAAACCGCCATTCAAACACCGAGGAGAGCAAAGAGCTTGTGGGGTAACAAGAATAAAAACATGCTTTTTATTAGGCCTATAACATATAGTGCCAATTAATAGTGAAACACAATGCATAAAGTGTTCAATAACAATAGCCAGATGTTGTGACACGGTGGAAAATGTACCCTTTTCACAGTGGGGTCCGTAGAAACCGTCCTGACACTCGCACACCTGTCTTTCGGTGCAGTAGCCACCGTTACGACAACCGCCAGGACACTTAGCTAGAAAGACAGACAGGAGAGAAGATTTGGCCCCACGTTCTCCTTTCCATTTTGCAGCTTTCATCGCAGTTTTAAGGCCCAGTAGCAAATATGTAATCCCATGTGTGCTACAGTCCAAACAGGGTGATGTTCACTTGACTGAAACGTGGGGGAAACCACCATAGGTTTTTTCCCCTCAAACAATGTCCTTTGCCTGTGAAATGAAATGCTGATGTCCAGTAGTAATACAGTATACGTACAAGCCTTAAACTACATTTTATGATCCGGTCTTTCTATAAACCTATAAAAACATCACACCTGTACCTGTTTAGCAACAGCGAATAATGTATTATGTATATGCTTAATGTTAATGTGAAACAAAAGTATCTTGCTTTTGTGATTTGACATATTTCATATTAAAGTAGGATATTAAGGCAGTAAAAACCATAGGAGGCATCCAGTTTATTGCAATTTATCTCTGCAACAAATGTATTTTGGAAAAAGGGAATAAGGCATGAGGCAGCGAACTGAAAATGCACTTGTTACAAACCAGTGAATTAGATAGGATTTCAAATAAAATAAGTAAAGTAAGTCAATGTCTATTTTAGATGAAAGATTTGATTGGTGAAACTAGCTAACGAAGATACTACTGAAGATAAGGTCTGTTACAACTGATACCCTGTGCAGCTAGCTATAGTATAATGCTTACCGGCTTACCACTGCCTTACATCCAGTGTCAGGGTCAGGGTTAGCCAGCTGTCGCTGAAATATCCTGTGCCTGACAGTTTAGTTCCTGTGTTGAAAATGCCAGACGGCTGGAAGGATCAGAAGATCTCGGATGTATACACTCCTGTCATGTTCCGTGTGTGTGTGTGTGTGTGTGTGTGTGTGTGTGTGTGTGTGTGTGTGTGTGTGTGTGTTCGTGTACGTTAATCCAAATACAGTATCCATGTCTACGAGGAGCTGTGGTCGGGTGACTTAACAGAGGATCTTGTCTATTGCCCTCCAGTCTCAGCTGAGAGAGTTCACATGACTTCACAACCCAGAAATGGCCTTGTGCCTCACAAAGCAGCCCCCAGTTCCCTCGGCCCCAGAGGAGATTAGGTCTACTTCATGCCCAGAACACACGCACGCACACACACACACACGCACAAATGCACCAGCTCCATCGCTAGCGCGGCTGCTTCCACTTACACATTCCAGCAGGGACGGCCAGACACGTATGCACCAGTCAGATTCAATTACAATCCTCATTGATGGTGTGGACCGGGTCCGACGCTACTATCTATGGCTGACATGCATCCTGCTCCGTCCAGCTACCGCGCTACGTGCACACACACAACAGTAGCTTAGATAAGGCCGGTTGGGAAACAGTTCAACAAGTTGGTCTTACACGATGACTAGAACGGTTGAAGAACTTGTTGATCAGTGCCTAGTGGTTTAAGATTTAGAAGGTACATTCAGTTTGGGTCTGGAATCATTGCGTTTGAAACCAGTGTAACAACAACATTGTGGTTAAATGTGCTTTTGTTGTAAACAAACATGTAGCAAAATTCGTTCTCTGAATTTAACCTATCCCTCAAGGGAGCAGTGGGCAGCACCTGGAGACCAACTCCTGATGGAATCCAATGCCACTGGTCACATGGCACTGGCTGGAGGGTGACATGACATGTTTTTAGATAGTGGGGGAAACCCCACCCAGAGGAAACCCACACAGACACGGGAAGAACATGCAAACTCTACACAGAAAGGCCGGGGCGACCGGGGTTCAAACCAGGGACCTTGTTGCTGTGAGACCACAGTGCTATCTACTGGGCCACCATGTTGCCTTTTTTTATTAAATTTTTAAGAGAGGACATGCCCCTCCTACACATTACTGGCACTCCTCTCTACTCCCCTCCCTCTATAGCCACATGTTTCTGCACATCTGTGTTTTTTTAAACGTAAACAGTGAGCTGTGGATGAAACGTGGAGTTTCGGGGTTGCAATTAAGAAGTACACCTTTAAATGATGTAAACATTATAAATGTGGATTTTTTTACCTCTCTGGCAGGTTTTAAAGAAAATGGCGTTGTGTGGCGTTCTGAGGACCACGTTCCCGCCCGCATCCATCACCAGGATGGTCACTTCAAAGGCTGCAACGCCGTCCTTGTCTCCCAGACATGGGAAGCCCACCTGTACCACTGCCATAAGCACACACAACACCGTACAATAGCAATTAGATCACGGAGCAAATAAAACACAAAAAACGTCTGTTGATATTTCCCATATTGACTCATAGGTGTCACATTCTGTGCTATATAATATCCGTTAAAGTGACATTCTATTGAATTGTGATTGACATGTGGTTGAAACTGGTGTTACATATTTTTCCATCTTAATGCATTTTGCACCAACCCGCCACATCTTGAAGCCATGCACACACACACACACAGACACGCTCTTGGTAAATACAAAGTGATTCTAATTCCTGCTCTGACGCCGGCACTTATGGTCACACTGGGGAAGCGACATCGATAGGCTCCATTGATTTTTAATAAAAGAAGCAGTGTGGTAGGTGACCAGAGGCCATTTGTCGGTCTGGGATTAAAAGATGAAGAAGAAGAAAAAAAATAAATCCTTAACTGTTAAGCAATATTGCCGGGCGACCGACCGCTAAAGCCAAACGGATTTAAGTGCTAAAACTGAAGCAACGCCAAACAATGGGAACCCCCGTGACTGTAGGAAGGCAGCAGTTTAGCATTTTCACCGCTCACCTGATGGCTTGTGTGGCACAGTGCCCAACAGAGGCAAGTTGACAGTGGGGTTGTCCATGATGTCTCTGTCCAAGGAGCGCAGTGTCTGGAACTCATAGAAGTACTCTGCCTGCACACACAGATAAAGGACAAAGACATGGATGAAAGAAGGCTCTAGCACGGGGGCCGCTTCACTCCCAAATGCTGAGACAAGATGGCATTGAAGGGTCCTTCTGAAGCGGGAATCATCTTCGACCTAAAACACGAGGGAAGGGGGGCTTGAGGGGGGCAAAACATTGGGCCAAACACTGTGGTATCCCAAAACAAGCGGCAAAAGCCTTTAATCTATAAAGGACCAAGTAAACCTATTGATTTCCCCTATGCTTCGGCAAAGGGATTTGCTTTCATTTAGGGGCCTTACGGCAGGCGCACTGGCAGTAGGGATGTAAATTTGTCCATGTTAATCAATCAGGCAACAATGCTGCGCCAGTGAATGGATTTCAGTGTGTATCTGTGCAGTTGTGTGTGTGTGTGTGTGTGTGTGTGTGTGTGTGTGTGTGTGTGTGTGTGTATGTGTGTTTATGTGTGTGTGTGTGCGTGTGTGTGTGTGTGCGTGTGCATGTGGGTGCATGTGTGTGCATGTGCGCAGGCCCTTATTCGTGAGTGTATCCACCCCTTAAAAAAAAGGGGAAAAAAAGAAATCGGGGGCCTCTAGCCCTAAATAACGTCTTCTCCCTTTGAAAATTACACACTTGTCAAATGATTGTGGCAGCGTGGCAAAACACACACAAAAACTGCCAGGGAGGAGATGAAAGCGCAAACAGGGAGACACACCGTGATTTCCCTCTCCGAAAACATTTCCCAGTGTATGAAGAGCGCTGCATTTGATGAAGGGAAAGGTACACAAGCAGCGCGGAGAAGGGGGCTAATCCAGCAGCTGAATGGTAATACAACAAACACAGATAACTCTCGCGGCCTGCCTTTTATGCCGCGCTGCCTTTGTTGCTAAGCCTTGGCGGCTGCTTTTGAAGTGTGGGGGTAACCGGGCCCTGGAAAGAGAAGGGCCCTCACTCTCTCTCTCTCCCTCTCTCTCTTTCCCTCTGTCTTTCGCCCTCACATTCGCTGACTTGACATGCCATTTGTGGATTATGATCTCAATGTGTGTGTGTGTGTGTGTGCGTGTGTCTGTGTGTGTGTAGGGACCAGCTTCGACACAATGGGAGATGGAAGAAGGGAGAAGAGACTCGCGTGCAAGTTCCACTTGATAAGGCCGCCTACATCTGTCATTTGCTGTAGAGCCACCAGGGATGAGCTCATGGGAAACAGGTTGCTGAGGTGGGGGGTTCTGATGTGCCTTCTGCAGTGGCTGTTAACATCGCCTTAAAGGGCCAGTGTGTGGTTTAATGAAGGCCAGAGGGGGTGGAATGGAGGAACACATTTAACGTGCGTGGGCATGTGTATGTGGACTTTGTTCAATCGCGTGTCAAACTAAACACGGTGTGGCTTTCTCTCGATGTATTCAACCAAGGGATTTCACTGTGATTTCAGACAATGTGCTATATATTCACAGGTATTATGCATACACTGAAACAACCTGCCCAAAGGCTCTAAAGTTTAAATCAAATAATAGTACATTCACTGGCCAATACTGCTTTTCCACCTACATCTCAGTCAGATACTAGGCTATGTGTGCCTGCTGAGTCCTAATAATGCTGTATCACAGGATATGTCACACACATCTGACTGGCTTACAATGTTGCACATGTAGCCCTTTAGACTCTAGAAAGACCCACCTCATTGACAAGTATATCATCAAGCTGTGTAAAAAAAGGTGTCAATAGCATTTCTTTTCCTTTTTTCCAAAGGAGAAAAGCCAGTTTACTTTATTTATGTGAGAAAGAGAAAAGAGAATTGTAACATTGTGCGATGCTGCATGGGTTTAAGTGCACGCACTTCCAATAGACATTTTCAGTCTTACAATGCCAAATACACTGTAATATGAGTAATACAGACATTACAATGTATTTCTTTAAATAAGTGTTTGTTAAGAAATATGTTGATATACTATTTGTGTTTTTCTATTCAATTAACATCAGTGGACCTATTCTTAATATATCTTCACATTTAAAATACACATTGCATCGGAAATACGAGTGTGATAGTGGACTATGCAGGTGGTTTGGTTGTAAAGGTGTAAATGTCTACCTACTCATGTCGAATATTATAAAAAAATCCTGCACACAGACATCTCAATGGAAATGTCTCACTCCAATAAAGCGCTGTCCCTGGCGGTGTTTTCAGGGCGCCAGATGTTTGGCATATGCCTGCAGAGGAGGCCTAGGCTCAGCCTTTGGCTTTGATCCGCTCCGGCAGGTCTGCGACACCAAGATGTAAAATACCGCAAGAGATGGAAATTAGAATATTAAAAAAGGATACGTAGCCTATAGCCTATATGAGACCTCCTCTGTTCGGCGCTATTCCAACACAGTTCCTCCCTCTGGATCTGCTCGACATGGGCATGATAGAGTGTACTTACACTATACATGTCCATTTGAGTTGAATAGTCATTGGTAATTATAGCCTCATAGAGAAGGTTAGCTGCAACTGAAAATATGCGAATTTACTGTGCTGCAGTGGCATCAGTAAAATGTTGACTTATTTTCTATAACTGTAGCATATATTAGTAAATGTTTTGTAGCAAACGTTGAGACATTACAAAGTCTAGACATAAACTAATTGATCTCGTAACCTACCTGTTCAGTAGCCTGCCAGGTGAAGTTGACATGATGGATATTGACAGGTATTGCAGGCATCCGCTGCTGAGCCTTTCTGAAGTCGTGGGTAAACGGAGCCATTTTCGCCTCTGACACGATCAAAATATCCTCCTCAAAACCTGTCAATAAAGAAACAACGCACCAATGTAACGTATCACGTTTTACACGTGCTAAGTTACTAATCTTTAGTTGCAATAAAACTAAATGGACGTCTACTTACAACATGAAAAACTATAATTCTCACACACAAAAAAGTTAGGTAAACTGCATCTTACCAATTAGGATCCTTGCTTGGTTTGCATCAATCCACATGTAAAAACTTCCATGGTCCGGTGCCGCATTGGTTACCAAGCCCCCCAAAAGAAGGAGAAAACACGTTTCAATAGAAAATCTAAAAGCGAATGTTTCAGTAGCCATCCTGGCCGCTATAGATGGGTACAGCTTAAGTTATTATCACTTTGTGCATTCGTTTCTTGGACTACTGTCCAGTGTGCTCTCCGCTTTTTTAATTGACGTATTGAAGCGCCACTGCTGTGTCCCCTTATGTCTGGCTGACTGCGGCGTAGACTCGGCTACTTTAAGTAAACTAGGGGTTGTTGTGCAAGAATGTGACCACAAGATGGCGACGTTGGACAAATGTAATAATAATCACACTAGCCATGTAGAAGAGAATATAAAGTAGTATATGGCTGTCTATCTTCATCTATTTGGAACATACACTGTAGAGTAGTAGCCTATGTATTAATGTAGTGTATAATTTTAATATAAAAAATGTGTTTGCATCAATTAACGACCACATATGTATTCATACAATTAGCATTATACTGTGGCCAAATGTGCTGCAATATATAAACATGTCGTCTTAAAGTGCTTGGTCAATAAGAGCCTATGTATAAATGTAGCGTATCATCTTTAGATAAAAAATTGTATGCATCAATTAACGACCACATATTTATTCATATAATTATCATTTTATTGCGGCCAAATCTGTCAATTGATAAACAGGTCGTCTTATTCATGTGCTTGGTCAATAACACGCACACACGCACACACGCACACGCACACACACACACACATATATATATATATATATATATCATCGAAATATTTAGTTCGTAAACAAAATGTTGTTCGAACAACACGTTTAAATGTTACACCTATTTGCTATTGTTCAAATTGTTGTGTTATGATTTGCTACTGTTCTTAAATGATAGTGCAAAACTTTCTGAGCGCAGCCCAGGCGACATATCTACTTCAGTCCGACGTCACATCCGCCAGACAGCTATCTGTGTGAGTTTTGAGAAAAAATGGCGACCGTGCAGTTAACGGATGAGGAGCTTTTCTCTGAATTAAAGCGATTCGGATTCACCCCGGGCCCGGTTACCGAAAATACCCGGCCCGTGTATTTGAAGAAATTAAAGAAGCTGCGCGAAGAGCAACAACAGCGAGGCTCTAGGTCGGGGAAGACGCGCAACAGTGGCACCATCATCAACAACAGTAGTGGCGGTGGCACCAGCAGCACGGCTGCGGGAGCTTCGGGACCCGGGGCCAGATCACCGAGCAATGACGTCACGCACCTGAGCCCCGGCAGAAGTACCGGTGGCCGACCGGCTCTGAACGAGAAGCGTGCCGGAGGAGCGGGTAGGATTGTCCTGGGCTTTAGCTCCGACGAATCCGACGTTGAAGCGCCACAGAAAGGAGTAGGCCCGGGCCATAGCTATGGGAGAAACCGAGGCGGGCACAAACATCAACCGCCGATCAGGCCTGCAGGAACGCCCGCCGCTCGCAGGAGTCTCGGGGGAATTGCGTTAAGTAACGTTAACAGCAACAATTCATCTCTCGGCCTAGACTGCAAGAAAAGGCCCCGTTCTGCTGGGTGGGGAGACCGAGCAAAGCTGAGCCTGGAGTTGTCGCAGCCCATAGAGGCGGGGGGGAGGGGTTACAATGAGCCGGTAGACGAGGACGACTGTGACGGAGAAGAAGAGAATAAATCTCGGTCTCTGAATGGTAGCAGAACGTCCTACCACAATACTAGCACGCTTGCCGCAGATTATTCAGACTCCGACGAGGAGGACGAGGGCGAAGGCCAGTCTCTTCTAGACAAGCAACGCGATCGCCGTCTGGCCTACAGACGGATTCACCAGAAACCCGCGTCACCTCCCCACAGAAGGGGGTCAGATAGCGGCCAGGCAAAGACGGCTGGCATAGTCTTAACAGATGACACGCCCGTTGCTAAGGGTGTAGATATGGTGGGATATCGTGGGCGAGGGGGGCAAGTTGACGAGAAAACGATAGGCCAGAATGAGTCGTTCACAACTGGTGGCCTTCTGAGTCGCAGTTATCCCAGGAGCTCCATATATTTGTCCCTTGCCAGGGACCAGACTGAGGACACGGGCAACAGCAGTAACCCGTCAGGCTACAACAAAACCCACGTCGAGGGCGAGGAAGGTGACTCGGCAGTGCTGCCCGGCGGCAGCACTGGCAGGTTCAGCATTGGTTTGAGACCGCGCTTCTCGAACTACATCGCGCTGTCCCAGAACTACCGGGCCAACCACTCCAACCATCACAGCCATGCACACAGCCAGGAATCCCTCAAGCAGAAACTGTCTGTGCCAGAAGATGACCTGCTCCAGCAGTTTAAAAGAGAAGAGATCTCCACCCCTGGCGGTTTTAGCGCCCATTACCTGTCAATGTTCTTGCTGACGGCCGCTTGTCTCTTTTTCCTCCTGTTGGGCTTCATGTACCTGAGAATGTTGGGTTCTGGTGCCACCGAGGTTGATGTGGGCAGTAAGTAAAATACCAACTACACGTTGTACTGTGGGCTACTACGTGCACACAGTGTCTAGTCTACACAGTGTAAGTAGACCACTTACAAAGTGCAATAATTGTGTTCAATAATCCAATTTGGCACATTTTAGAAACTTTTTTATTTTAATCAAGCATGTTGTAGAGGATATTAAACTAATCCCAACAAGATTGTTAACCGTTTTAGTTGAGCTCAACCACATCTGGTAGCATACACATGCACTTGGGGCAAACCATTATACTGTTATTGTCAACAAATAATCTACAATGGCACCCAGGTAGCTAATTTTTAAGTACTTAGGCACTAGATCTACTACGTGGTGAAATGCGTTGGACTTGGCAGCATTTCAGATTCACACCTGTAGTAGCCACTAGTAAACACAATTTAAATGTAAGGTGTGCTATTATGCTTAGAGAAACGTATGGACCCAAGGCCATAATGTGTTTTTAAACCTACTGGACTGTAATGTGTTTTGCATACTCAGCTATGCAGGGGGTGGGGTGGTCTGGGCCTAGCGGCAGACATCTAGGTCATAGACTATCTTAACCGCCCTAATTTTCTGGCGCTCTGGGGACATGAGCAGGGAACGCTGTGAGTTGTCTGCCTAGGAGACAACTGTGCACCACGTAGGCCTGCTTTTATGGGCTTACTGTTAACTGCTCTTCCTGCCAGTTTGAAGGCTGACATTCCGATACTCATTGATTCTTGATCTAGGTCGGATTTAACTTAAAATTGTAAATCTTGCCTCCTTGCTATGAAGTTACAGAATACTACTTTAGTTAAATGGTGAAACAAAAGAACACAGCCATATTTTAAAAATGTATGCCAAATAAAGAGACTACACTATTGCACAACAATGCAGTATTGTTTATATAACCTTCAATGCAGCTTGATAGCCTTTTGACAGCCATTTTAATTTAAATCAATTCCCAATCGATTACTAATTCCTGCCACAATGAGCCGGCGGTGGCCGTCCAGATGCATCTCATCCTCCGTGGCAGACGTGTCTAAACTTGGGACACATTCGTCACCACAGCCTTCCCTGCTAGTCTTGGCCAGCGTCCAGGAATGGAGTGTTGAGACTGTAACCTAAGTATTATTAGGATATGGTCTGCTCTATAGTCACCAATGTCACATCACTACAGTTATTCTCTTGCGCTGCTCTATGTTGTGTAAGACCCCATTTTTCTTTACTGGATAAAGCCTATATTTTCTAAATACATGCTTTGTTTGTGCTGGTTCCTAGCCCATGGTGCTCGTCTGCATTCTTTTTTAAAGTGGTCTTGGTGTTGTGTTTCAATTATGTTATTTTTCTGTGTTTTGTTTTGTAGTCAAGGCCCACCCATTTGGCAGTGAGTTTGATCGTTCTTATGTAAGTAGATCTTTTCCTATGAGCCCTGTTTCAGCTTTGTCTACTGCAGAACTAGCAGCAGGTTCACAGACACAAAAACAAATAATAAAGCTTTATTCTGACAGTGCTATCTTTCATTGTTTTAGAACAAGACGGAACAGGAGCTCATACTCGAGCTCTTGCTCAATCTTCATGACCACCTGGCCAATATTGCCGGTTAGTCTCCAAGCCTCCAGACAACATGACACAATACAGTCTGAAGCACGGTGCAGTCGAGTAAGGTCAAACATAATATGTCGCTTCCCCATAGGTGAACATGACTGTGGAGATTCAGAGCATCCTCCAAACAGAAGTCTGACATTGAACGAAGCGTCTGACTACTTAAAGGTTTGTCAACCTTTTCTTTCTCTAGCCCCTTAATGTGTGGTAACACTCTAGATACACGGCTAGGAGCTGGGCATTCAGGTACCTGTGCCATCATTTGATGGGCAGCGATTTGGCCTGCTGTGTACGTGGTACTACATTTAGTATAGTATTGCTTGTAGTACCGATTGGTACAACTCAGTATCCCAGAGTCCCTCTGCTGCTTAAATAAAAACATGTATCTACTGTAGAAGGCTAAAAGTGGCAATGCTGTTATTCAGTGCATTGCAATCTAAACCTTTGTCTTTGGAAAACGGTGTTCTGCATTTAAATATTCCAGAGTGATAGTTTAATAACAGTTCTACATACACACAATTATTAATTGTGTATTAGTGTGTATAATTATTTTCTCCATTCACGACATGAATGAACATGAAAACCAATGACAAGTAATGGAAGAGCAGATTGCATTCACGATTTCTTAGGATTTTTAAACTTCAAAGTTGCAATTGCTAACTAAAAAATGCAACAAGATGACAAACAAATGTAAAAAAAAAAAAAAAAAAAAGATGACTTAAACAAATGAACCAGGAAATGGCCCAGTGTAGTATTTCCAGTATTCCGCAGGCCTCTTAATTTGCATAGTCTCTGTGGTTCATGGACTGCGGAAGCAGCTGTGAAAATGTGACAACACTTAACACAACCAGCATTTTATTTGTGTTTGGGTTTCCTGGTTACAGTGCATGTGAGAACACTGTTAACTATGTAGTATTGTAGAGGTAGACCGTTATACTGTATTTCATAATTTCTCTGTTCAGGATTTTTTGGGAGGGCCTGAAACGAGGGACTAGATATGTAGATGGTTCGCCAATTTGCTTACCCCTCCCCGTAACACCACAAGGATATAAAAGCGTAGAGAGCGTATGCGTCAGCTCAGTATTTATCCTGCTCCAATACACTGCATCCACAACATTTACTGTTCTTCAACAACCTACAATTCCATAGCTAAATCACCTTACTGTCCTTTTAACAGCCTACAGTCTGATAGCTATGCCTTCATTGCAGAAATAAGCACACAATGTGGTTTAGAGTCAATGTCCATTATTTGAAAGCTACTGGTTTAGTAGCCTAGCCTACCTGCTAACACCTGGCTGCCAAATCCAGTCGACATTCTCGCGTTCAAATCAGCATCTAAATAATCCAACTGTCTTTTATATAGTCCATCCTCTTTCCAAAAGAAAATATGAAACACATGTCCAAACTAAACACCTGATCCAACAAGCTGTAGGCTAGTTTAGCTTGACAAGAACAGCAAATCACGGCATCTGCAGGTGTCATGCCAAAATGTGTTTGGTAAAAACTGATTTCTGCCCACGAGAGCACACACAGCCCTGTATTATAACCAAGTAAATAATTTTTACCAGTATACATCTATTTAAAGTGAAAACCCAACTCATACGTCTACATTTTCCAATCAATGTTCGGCTGAGGATACCTTTTTGGCACCGCAGTATGGAGTTTACAGTAGAACACGCATAGAACTATATAATGTATAATAACCTTCTGCTGACAGACACACCCCCAGCGCGAGTGAGAACATATATATATTTTCCCGTTTTAGAAACGTAATTTATATACTTGCCGACTTTTATTAATTCAAATTTGGCTGTATTACCTTTTTCTGTAGTGTGACAAACTCAAAACTTAAATGTATGTCTGCTTTATACAATCTTTAAGCAGAATTACAGATGTAAGATTTCAGGATTTGACTGAGCACTTGATTAACTGGCCTGTGCCCAGTGCAGATCAAGTGACTTTGAATTAGAGAGGTGTGTGTGTTGTTGTTTTGATCTGAGATGCTGGTGCGCTTAGTAGCACTGGAAGACAAGATCATACATGGTTCATTTAATATGTAAGACAATAATTAATAAGATGTTTAACACTTGTTTCTTTTCATTAATCATGTTTTCTCTATTAACTTCCCTCAGGGCCAGAATCAACACTTCCCTGACTATATCTTTGTTTCGCTTGAGTGGCTCATGAGGACAGAAGAGGACGTCGGGATCAAGTAAGTTAATTTCTAGCATCGCATAGCCGCCCGCACCCCCCCTGCCCGATGCTGACCCAGTGTGATCGTGACTTCTGGCTTTGTGTTGCTCCAGGCTGACAGGAGAGAGCCCCGATGAGCCTCCGTCCGACGTGTACGAGATCGTCCTGCTAGAGTCCACCCATCCAAAGATGCCATTTGTGTGCCGATTTCGCCGGGCCTTTTTCACCGTGATTAACAGAGTGCTGTTGATGGTGGCAGGTGCGAGTTTAAAAATAAAACCCCTCTGCAAGCTGGATGTCGAGCGTCTCGTGTCTGTGTAGAGCAAGCTAGACCGTCTAAAACAATTCTTCCTTCCATTTTTGTAGTTTACTAGCCGAGCAGAAACGGCACCTAGTTTTGGGATTGGTCATTAATATTTTAAACATGCAACCTGAGTTATTATTCTGACATCTACAATTACAGCTGCTTAACCCTCGCAATGTCCTAAGGCATTTCAGCAGACTAGCAGCAGAGGGAGCAAACCGCGGAATGTCATATGTC